>OMLM01000335.1:36944-79407 GCA_900302695.1 Helostoma temminkii | reverse complement strand
CAAATCAGTTTCTTTTTCACCATATTTTATTTTGGGTGACTGGAAATGTACTCAACACATTTAGGACACAAAATAAAAAATATTCTTGTGCTTCTTGTGTTCCCACACGATTGAATAAATTACTCTCAGAATGAGTAGCTTAAACTACACCTGTCCTACATTATACTTCACTTTTTTATACATTCGTATTTAGAGTGGACTGTGGGTCTGGAATACAGGGATTAAAATTCTTGATCTGTATTTCTAACTGGACTATATATTTTTCATGTTTGCTAGTTATTAGTTTTAGGTGATGTGTGTATCATATCAGTATCTACCATGTCAGTGTGATGATACATTAAAGACACATAAGCAGGAACTTCTGATGAAATACGACACGATTAACACGCCAACCATGATACAATGCGTTTTAACACAGTGCAGTTTAATGCAATATGATGTGATTGGCAATGACGATCTGCCGTTCAATAAGTTTGGTTAAAATGAAGACCTTTAATAAACTGGTTTATTTTCACAAGTGTTTCCTGTCTGTTCACAGTTTATACAACAGTAAACGTTTACTGTAGCTGACTCACAGATTTTAATTAATAACCAAGATGCATTAAAAACTAAGTGCAATATGAAAATGTGGTCAACAGTTCTGAAGCAGCAGCTACGCTAACTCACCAGAGCTGCAGAAAGTAATTTCTATGTTATGAACAATAAAAAAAATATTTAACCAAGAGGTCGTTCACGCTCGATTACAATAGGAAAACATATTAACTAGTGGAGCTGTTAGCAGCTGTGTGTGGAAAATACTTGCAGTATTTTTCTACCACTCTTTGTGTTGGGAGAGGATGAATCCAGAGATGAATCCAAACCCAAGTGTACGGGGGAACTTATAGACACCTCCACGCTGTGTCGCCTCCACAGGTGAGTTATAAGCTTAGTTGTACTGACAGGGCACAGTTTGTTAGTTACATCTGACTTGTTAAGCTTCCTGCCTTTATTAAAACGAGTGTTTCCAGACTTTTGATTTGTAGACTACAGGTGAGTACACACACACACACACACACACACACACACACACACACACAATCCTTCCATGTTTATTGTGCTCAACCACAGTGTGAATACAATAGTATATACATCCGTGGCACACATTAAGGTCTAATTAAAGAGGAATAAAACTATCAAAATACCAAATTATTGTCTGGTCACATTTCAAAATAAATGCGTAAACATCTAATAATCGAAAAGAGACAAACAGCCCATTGAACCTTTGGGACAACGGTGCCTCTTCAGCTGTGATCTCAAGTGAATTGTTGGGACTCTCTGTATCTAAAGAGTACAGACAATTCAGGATGTCAAAGTATCATGTTTTTACCCCTACAACCACTGTCAATGGTAAATAACTGTCCTACCCTACCAAACAAACTGCTTTGCAATTTGCCAAAAATATTACTATATAACTGTATTACCACAACACGCTGCAAAAATACCTAAAATAGTACTATTACACTTGATGTGTAGTAAAATTATTCAGCAAAAAGGCCGACTTTGAATGTAATACCTGTACCTGCACCTATCTGTGCGTATAAGACAGAACCAGGACAGACTTCTCCTACTACATTCTCATGCACTGCACAGGAATGAAGAATAGAGGAAAGTGATGGTGCTTTCTCACCATCTGGCAGGTAGAGTACACAGGTTCTTCTCCAGCCACCTCTTCTAAGGAGGGCAGATCTGGGAGGAAGTTATACTGACTCAAATCACACCAAGCAGCGGGAGAAGGGCTTCACACAGCAAGAAGTAAAACCTAATTGGCTATGTTTTATTGCCTGGCCAGCCAGAGGTAAGCGGAGGACTGAGGAATGTGTTTGCAGATGCTACTGGGTGCTCAGCAGGGAAGCTCTATTCCATAATGGTTTGAGAGGCAGGCTGGGACAAAATTACAGCATGTGGGAACACTGGCAAAACTGTGCTCGGAGATTTATGGTGAAACTCAGTTAGGAGAGTGATGGATTTTGGGCGCTAACAGTTGGTGCCAGCTGACTGTAATCTTTGTTGCTTTCCAATTAGTTCCAATTTATTGCACTCAGGATTTACAGACTGAGGACAAGGTTCCCTGCTGAAGGAGAACTAGTTCAGGCTGGTCAGGTTGAATGTACTGGCAGATTGTTTGGTCTGCTGTGATCATAAGAGCCAGCTAAGCAGGTGATTATATTAAAACTCCAGTCTGCTCACGTCAGTATTAATATTTTATTCACTTCTTTCAGAGGATTATACATCTGTCAGGTTAAGAGTAGATGAAACCCTGTTAACAAGTATCTTGTGAAGCTGTCATTAACAGATCAAGTATCAGAAAAACACAACAACATTTCAGAAATGTGTGTTTTGTGAAATCTTGCTGTCGTTTGTGAGCCGTTTGTGTGCTTTTTCTTTTGTTGTGTTTTCTGAAATGTTGTTTTCCTCTTCTCTGTTTTGAGAAATGTGTTTTCTCTTTTAATGTTTACTGTTGTGTTTTCGGAAATGTTACTGTATTTTCCTTTTTGTTGTCGTCTTTTGACAATTGTGTTTTCCCTTTGGTTCATGTGTTTGAAAAAATGTTGTGTCTTCTCCTGTTGTTTTGTGAAATGTTGTCTTCTTTTTCATTGTTGTTTTCGCTGTGTTTTTGTTTGAATGATTTGTGGCGAATAAGTGTGAAGGTTCCTGTTTGATTATGTTTGTTATGAGTCTATCTCATTGTAGTGACCAGAGGATACAACAGTAATAAGACACTTCATTTATATGCCACATTGCATACAACAAAGTGCAAATACAATGAGCTTTGTGAACCAAAGCTTACATCAAAAGGTGGGGGCATGGAGGCTCCAGTTATTTTACTTTCATTTACTCGCACTTGATCCAAGAAAGTCTTATCAGGAAAGTTGTATCAGGACAAGTGTAGTGGAAAATCTATACTTTACTCTGAATATGTTTAAAAAGCCATAAAAAGTGTCTCCTGCTCAATTAACTAAGCAATTTTGACTAAACTCTACTGAAACCATCTAGTTTGGCAAGAACCTCATTGTGGCCGACATGGAAATCCCTTCATTGTGTTACAGTGACATTCTGCACACTTCTGTTCATGTGCCTAATTATTTTATGCTATATTGTAATGCAGTTGGGGATTGTGAGACAAGGTGAGGGCGCAACAAAGAGGGCTTCATTGCCACTCAGAGAACAACAGAAACTGACTCTAGGTTTTAAGTGGGTCACACTATCATAAGATAAGGACTGAACCAAACCACCTGTCAAAGCAGACGGATAGTTTGCAGCATGTTTGGTTAGGTGCTCACATGAGTTGTAAAAATGCAGCAACAGTTTTTTGCTGAAGGTGTTAACCAAAGAGAAGAATTCATGACACATAACTGACAACAAACAGTTCAGTTGGCTTAAGAGATATTTTTTTCTAGTAGCTGGTTCACTTATCGCCAAGTTATTAGACTATTGTCAGCTCATCTGGATGGTGAAATTATACTGTACAGTACCTCTTCACCTACAGTAATAAAGACACAAAAGCATTGACTGACATGCGAAACTAGGCCACTGGAGCCATATGTCTTGCTTTATACTTCTGTACTGAATGAAAAAAAGGTCAGACGAACTAAAAATCTGGCCTGTTGTACCGTTCGTGTGTCACCTCCTCCTGTTATAAATGCTGTAAACCATCTTGCTTTTGCAGCTGGAACTTATATTGCTGCAAATACACCTGTCTCCACTAAATGCCTGGTCAATAAAGTGTGAGAAAAGTCTCAAAATTTAACAAACCAACTAAAATGTACCAGTAGCAGCTATAACATCACTAAAGTACGTCACTAATCTATCTTAGGTGTTCAGTGTTTAACCTGAGCACAGAATGCAGTTAGCTGTGATAGTAAACAATATGTTTTTATCATGATGGTCTACATTAGTTCTATACAGGCTGAACTAAATGACATATTAGATTTTACAATAAAAACAGACAAATGGAATTCTGTAGATTAAATTAGTTCATTGCCTTTATCACACTGACTGTTACTGGATTTTCTTTTTCTATCACATGTAGGCGGTGGCAGCTTTGTGTGTTATTCAGAAGGTAAAAAATAAACACACTAAACACCAGAAAAACATAACATCAATCGGTCTGACAGGTAACTCGTTGAGGCAAAATTGCTCGGCTACAGTGGACATTCTCCCTTGTTTGACTGTAGGCTGACAAAATAAAAATTCTGATGTGCCACCTGCTGAGTTGATCTAAGCTGCAGCATCGAAACTGTCCCTTCTGTGTCTCTGTGGTTGAACACATATATTTGGAGCAGGAAACCGCGTCTACAGCAAAACAGTCTTAAACTCTTTTAATCCATGTTGAATTTATGCATTAAAAATGACCAAGATCAAGAAAATTACTGCAGATCATTGTTTAATTGTGTGTTTGTGCCTGTGCATGCAATCTCTTAATAAATATTCTTCTTTCCACATGTTTACAGTGAAATAAGGCAGAGGTCAAGTGTCTTGATGGCTGTTCCTATTTTTACCAAACAAATAACGACTTGTTGCTAGTAAACTAACAGTCTTTATTCGATTCTGCGTTTGTGCTGAGGGAAACAGGAAGATCCTTTGCTACATTTTACATGCAACTTTTCTAAAAATGGGGTTTGATTTGACACTTTATCACCACTGCAGATGTGACCTCAGATAAAGCACTTAAACCTGCAGTGAAGCTGCTTTAGGGCCAACAGATCTACCTGTGATAGAAAAGAAGACTCAAATGAACCCAAGAAAAGTAGCTGAAAGTGCCACTCAGCTTCACACCTACGTCAAAGCAGAGCCTAAAGCTCAAACATGAGTCCTATTTCCCCAAAGGGCTCCGTGCTTAAACCTTGTACAGCACTTTTAAATATTACACATATAGGATTAAAGAACTTCTATGAAGAGCTATTTGAGCTGACTGCATTGACCGGCTCTCAGAGGACGTTATTAAATTGGATCTCGTGGAGCAACGGTTGCTGTTGAGTCTCGTGAAGTGAGATTTTACAGTTGAGTTGTGGCAGTGTGCCGACTGGTACCGTCTGCGAGACCTTACCGTAAAATATTAAAGGGCCTGGGTCAACTGGGGGGCCCCTCATATCATTCTCATTACTTATTGACAGACCCCTATCTGTGTGTGAGGCAGCTAGTGAGCCCATAGGAGTGTGTAAGTGATGCTGAGAGATGGTTGACATGACAAACACACGTCCATGCAGTAATACAGCAGTAATACTGTATACACAGTGCGTGTGTGTGCTCAGTATATAGACGCCTCTTAGTGTGTTTATGTTTGTTAAAGGTGCATGATGTGTGCATTTATTTTCATGAACATAAATGTGTTTTTTGTGTGATTATTATATGTGTCAAACGTGTATCGTCAGAGGACAGATGCTTGTGCTGCCATGCTGCTTCTACTGTCTTATCAAAGTGATGTGAATTTAAGCTTTAACTTCCAGTGAATTATTTATACCCGCAGCAGCCTTGGCACCTACACTGGCCAAAGGTCTGAAAACATATACCAGAGACACACACACACACCTTACATATGCGTGCATGCACACACACATGCAGTGCAACAACACACTGTCACACAGAATCATACAGCTGAAGCAGTTATAAATATTTATACGTCTCCGGCCTCATATTTATTTCATCCAACACAGCTTGTATCAAGGGGGCAGAGAGATGGTGAGGATATTCTGAGAGAGAAAGACGGAGAGGAGAAGAGGCGATGGAGAGATGAAGGCAGCAAGAGTATGGACAGAGTAGTTACAAATAAAAAGACAAAAGATGTAGGTGAAAAGAGAGAAGGTGAGAAAATGAAAGCAAACAACATAAAAAGGAAATGGGAAGGGAAAAAAATTGAAAAGAGTAAACTGAAGACAAAGATGACAAAAAAACATAAAGAAGAGGTCAGCAGAGCCACAGGAGGTGTGTGGAGAGCTCAAATCAGTCAGGAGCATCATTGTCGCTACTATCGAGCAGTTTAAACGGCGCCCATTGAAGCTGACCGACCATGGCACTTAGCTGGGATAAAAGGCTGCATGGCCTGGCCTTTAACTCTGGTTGGAGAAAAAAAATTTAAAATCGGCCACTGGTTTCCAGCAGCCACACGAGAAATGTCAGGGAAAAGATCACTGTGATTCTAAAAATAAAAGGACAAAAGACGACAGAATCAGTCAGCAGATGCTTTGTTTTGGAGGAAAAGTTTCATGCTGCACCTTTAAAGTCCAATAACTAACGTTTCCTCTGATGCAGTGGACCTATGTGGTTGTTCAGTGGCAGAAAAAAGTCATATTATATTCTGTTTATTAAAGTATTTTTAGCAGATTTGTGAATTTAGTAAGACAGTGCTGAAGCTTCAGATCTGGTTCTTCACCAGTTTAGCTGAAATACACATATTTCCATTGAAGTTTGCATAATTAAGTGTTTCTGATCTCTCCTTGGGCAGATGGAAGGCAGTTCAGCGACCTTGTGGCAGAGCATTAGCCAAGGCTAGAGCCAAAGGAGCAGCTCTCTGTAAGCTTTGAAGCCTCAGGGCCGTGTAACACAGTCGAGCCTAGCATGTAGCATTTTAAACAGCAGTGGATCTCAACGGGAGGTTTCCAGCAGAGTGAATGGTGCTCGAGGCCACACTGAGCCTGTTCTTGCCTTTAGCTCAGAATGTTGCAGCCCGATCCTGAGCAGAAGGGAGTATTTTCACTTTTAGTGTGGATTTTAGAAATTATTTTAAGATCTTATTTTTTGTTAAGCCCTTTTACACTGACATAAATTGAGTCTGAGAGCTGGTTTCAGGTTTAAACACTTATAGTAATACAATGTCTGAAGGTGCGTGGTCACAGTCAGTAGCAGGTCACAGTCTGGCCCTCATGAGCTAAGTGATGATTGAACCGTCTCTCTGAATTAGTGTCTTAAATAATTTACACCATTTTCTATTTGTTTTTCTGTCCATTTATGATTTTTTTTCAGAATTAAAGTCATAATTATTATTATTATTATTATTGCTAAATTCTTGTAGCAGTAAAATCTGCAAATTCAACCATATACAGTATGTTAATGTGCCTTAATTCTTTAATTTCGTTTTGCTTCAGAAGTACTTTTTGGTGTGACAATGGATCAGTTGGTTGCGCAGTCATCTATGAAACACCAAGGTTGGTGGTTCGACTCCTGGGCCCTGGACAAGACACAAAATCCTGGACCCTTGGCACTTCAAAGAGACATCCTGTCCGCAAAGAATATTTGTGACAGAACATATTTAGTTTTAATGGTTTTGTGTCTGTCTGGAAGAATAGTACATGTAAATTTCACATTTGTACTAATTTGGTATTAAATGCATTAAATGTGGCTTCCTGCCCTAAATCTATTAAACAATAGCTAAACAAGGTAATAGGGCTCAGCTGTATTTCCTGGTCTTGGTGGGTGGGGAAGCTTTCACCTAATTTCATTTTAGTAAGCAAACTGAGTCAGAGTTACAGAAATATTGTCCATCTGTAACCGCACATTTCAAAAATACAAATCGGCTCCAATGTTTTTCAACCGTAACCCAATGTGAAATCAACCTCACAATATCAAGTGTGCTGAAAAATCCCCCAAGGTTTGTGGTTGTGACATGTTGTGATTGATCATTGCTCAGAAACTATACATCCAAATCCCATCAATCAAATGTTTTTGATGTCTGGAATGTCTCTCTGGAGAATCCATCAGAAAACACACGCAGCGGCCAAACTCCTACGGCACAGAGCTCGTAAACTACAGCAAGAAGCAGACAGCTTCCCTCAGGAGACTGTGTTACTCTACCGGTCACTTTGGGAGCAAGCCAAAGATTTCCAGGTCTTTTCTAAATCTACAAAGACCTGTATGGCTGGTAAAACACTTACAGTGGCTGTTAAGTGCTGAAATATACCACTACCAATTTCTGCTGAACAGAAAAGGTCCTTGTCTTGGATCTTTCTCAGTACCTCGAAGCATCTTGGAAACAGACAGCAGCCTAAGAAGAAGGGATTGTGTGTAGTGAGCCAGTATTAGGTTTGGAGCAGAGCTGTGTGTGGGAAGCCAGGTTGATGCTGATCCAACAGGGTGGGTCTGTCTGCTGCATGACTCGGCCCGTCTGGCCCGCAGCTAGAACCCCCCTAAAGCCGTGTGTGTGTAGGAGCAAGTGATGCATGTGTGCCTCTGTCAGTGTAAATGGGCACGTATGTGCGCACATTTAAGTGGAAATGAGGCGTGTACATCGACATCAGTTCAAGTACTGAATATACTGTGTGTGTGTGAGAGAGAGACACACACACACACAGAAAGGCGATCTTATAACCAAGCAGACACAGCACAAGAGATGGTATGTCGTTCTTTCCATGCCGCTGTCCTCTCGCTGACCCGAGCTAATGTTGCATAACTCTTCACATGGTTCCATGCCAGATGAATGGCTGGGTGGGTGTAAGGTGCAGAGGGGTGATAGGATGGTGAAGGGTGTCTAAAACAGCCAGATGACAAAAAATGACCTGAAAAAGCAGAGCCAAGTAACACACGACTACCTGCAGCTCCCTCCTTACCCCATCTCTCTTTGATGTCTGCCTCTCCTCTCTGCGCTCGCTATGAAAAGATAAATGACTCAGAGAAGAAGCTGCAGGTGGAAGGAAAAGTCTTATATACACTGTGCAGCACAAACAAACATGCAGCACTCTAAAATGCAAATCTATTTACTTGTCAGCCAGTGAAAATAGTTGTGTAACGTTCTAGTGTCACCTTAAAAAAGAAACCGAACCTAACCTGCAGAACATACCAGGGCTGCTGAGTATGCAGGACATGGACATTAATCAGACAGGAACAGTCTAATGAACAGAATAACAAACAGATGCTATTATTGCATTACTGGGCCATGTAGGAGCCAGTGTTTCTGGAGCTCGACCTGGACCATTCAGTATTTATAATTAGTTTGAATGTTTCTCTCATGAATCACTCAACTTTGAAAACGTTAGAGTGCTTTTAGAGATTAAGGTGCAATGAGTAACGTTAAAAAGTAAAACAAGCGAATTTTATTTGTGAAAGGCCGCGAATATTGAAGATATATGATTATAGTAAAGGATTCTGTGTTAGGACAACACTGTTAGACCATCAGTGACATGATGAACGTGTAGAAAGAGAAATGTTTTATCACCTATTCACAGCATTTTATTCCAGCATTAATATAATTCTGTACTGAAAATTGATGAAATGATTTTGCACTTTTGCTCAAATTCCTTTTCTTTCTTTCTTTTTTTTGTGATTGCCACAAAAATTAGATAAAAGCTCTGACTCTGCTTTTGGCAGTGAGGAATGTGCATTTGTAGAGTTATTTCCACAAATTCGGAGCAATTTATTACAATTATGATTTTAAAAGGGTTGTTATAAAAAAAAAAAAAAGCTTAAACCTCTAAAAACTAAATGAAAATCACAGTTAAGCAGAAGTAAACTGAACAAAGGCGAGAGCCATAGAACTGAACTGACAAATTACCTACACTAATAAAAACAGTAATATGTTCCTTGGATAATTGTTTTGTGATAATTGAGATGACTTAAAAAAAGATGAATGTCAGGAAAAAGGCTCACGGCTTAGTGTGGCTCCTTCCAACTATTTTCTATAAAAACATAAAAAAACAAAGAAAATGGAGATTTATTGTGGGTGTGTTGTGTGGCTCTGGGTGGAGCAGTGAATTTTGGTTGTGAGTCAACACAAACCGCAGAAAATAGACCAAATCCTTAGATGTGAGATCGTTTTGATATATGTAACTGATGCTACTGTTCAACTGTGCTGCGTTATACAGATTGATGCTTCTGTGATTTAGGCTCAGTCATATAAATAATAGAAACATTTGTTAATATCTGCAATACAATTCAACAGCAGCCTTCAAGTATTCAAGTAGTTATGATCTGCAAGAATAATTAATTCTTATAAGGAATCTTAAAACGACACGTGTATGTGTGTATGGATTTGGCTTTATCTTTATCGATATGTATTTGTGTAATATTAAATTAACTAGAGTGGTTTTAATAATATTGTAGACCTGCGTGTTTGTGCCTAAGTTTCCATCATTTTATCTTATTGTGTGCTCCAGGTCCTGCACATTCACTCCGAAATACTGGGCGAAATATCACCGTGATTGATCATTGTTGAGAAAAATGGAACAAAGTCAACATAAATCAAACTGTGAAAAACTGGCGTTCAGTCCGATTTCTACATTTATAAAATATCGGCCATAAAATCTTAAATACATAGTACATTATATATAGCACTGGATAAATGTAACATAAATTGAGATATAGACATATATAGTGTATATATAATTATGTCATTTATGTCCAATTCATGATTGACTAATGAGAATAATTATATATGATTTCTCATTACAGTTCACTGAATTTTAAATGAACAGTTCCTCTCGAGCGTCTAGTAAAAATCATTATCCAAACTACTGAGATTCTAAGTAACTATAAACCAAACTTTTTGCACCACTTGTAGATCATATCTGACGTCCGTCAAGAAATGTAAACGTTAGTGATTTTTACTCAGAAAACCGGAGCTCCATCATTTACTTGTATTGCATTACAATATGGCGGCGACATTGACGAAAAATCCGGGGTTCAAGACAGAGAATTTTCCGAAGCAGCGAAACAACGTGTGAAACTGTAACATGCAGCCAAGGAAAACTACCTGATGGGCTTTCTTCCCTCTTGCCTCGGAAACAATGCACCAGGAGAATGTACAGACGGATATCAGTCCTCAACCATCCTGCTGCTCACCAACCTGCAGCTACAGGCTCGGGGTGCTGTCAGCGCTGCCCTACTTCCAGGTTTGACTCGCTACAGCACACTTACCTAAAAACTTCCTTCTAAATCCCTTCGTTTTTCGGTCCCAGGCCTCATCTTTTGCTTTTTTAAAGCTCTTTTCCATAAATTCCTCTACTTCTCACCACATGCCTCTTCTCTTACACTCCCTACTTGTGAGTGCTCAGTAGTGAGAGAAGATATATATAAAACATATGTTAGCTACACATAATCCCAACTTTCCCTTGCTCTCCTTTTTCCTGCGTAGACTGTTTAATAACTGTAGTGTTCTGAGGGCCTCCTGGGAGTTGGACTGCTGACCTGCTGGGCTGAGTGTGCTGCCAGGTCTTTACCGTGAGAGAGAGAGCACAGAGGGCAGGGCACAGAATGGCTATCTGCCATCGCACACTTTGCCAGCCTTGGCTGGAGTACAGATGTACTGACAGGAGGGAAAAGAGTAACTGCAACTGTCTGACTCAAGAGGTTATAGATGTGAAAACATATGAGAGGAAATAAGTAAGGAAAAGGGATTCTTTCAGTCCCAGTTCTCACATGTATGCTGTCCCAGACTGAGCCCTGGCATCCTCCCCTGAATCATAACCTCTTCTGAGCTTAACTGTGCCTCTTCCAGTCTTGAGCGTCATCCCTGTACCTTTAAGTCCAGTCCTCCTCCTCTCCCTCTGTGCTTACACAACCCAAGCCTCCAACCTGTACTCCTCCTCTCGGCATCAACTTATTTTAAGCCAGCTCTCTCCCCCTTCTTGCCTCAACCTCTGCAGACTCCTCCGGCTAAAACCACTTGACAGTTTTTGATCAATATGAATCTCATGTCTGTTTGCTTAGCATGAATGTGCAGCTAGGAGGCAATTATTTTAGTGGGGGGAGGCAGCCAGGCTGTGTCCAAAGTTATAAAACACAGATACCAAAAAAATTGTACACACTGTTTCTCTTTTTTGTAGTTTTCGACGAAGAGGAAGATAGTTATTTAAATCCTTGAAGCCAAAAGTTAGCTAGCTTATGAATTAAGTCAATATACAGTACATTATTAATTTATACACAGAGGCTGATGCCTGTTGATGCTCATCTTCTTAGCCTTGTTATGTTATGATGACTGCAGACTTTTATGCTTCAATAACTAGTGTCAAACACTAGTGTTCATAAAGAATGAGTTTGGACCAGTGAGCACTATAAAGATGAAGTGTGTCCACGGAGAGCCATCAGCACATACACAAATATTGACGTTAACTTATATTTGTTTAGTCATATAAACACGATATAGCTATTATTATATTTTGTGCAATTTATGGCCATGACCATTGATATTGGTTTGCATCCTCTTCTTTTCTCTGTCCCCTTCCCACTCCAAGGTTAAGGCAGATGGCCGCCCACCCTGAACCTGGTTCTGCTAGAGCCCAGTGCTGCTCAAGGGGAATTTGTTGGGTTTATCTCTATATAACTATGTAAAATCTTAACATTAATATGTGAAGTGCCTTAAGATGATTCTGTTGTGATTTGGTGCTATATAAATAAAATGAACCGCCAATGTAAACACACATTGTTGCAAGGAAATCCTGCAGTAGATCTTCTCAGCTCAGCAGCAGCAGCTCCTCTGACTAGTCCAGCAACATCACTGTGATCTCTCTATCATTACACACACCTCCCCTCCACCTTGAGCCTGATCTGAAAACACCACACAAGCCAAAAACAAAAAAGACTTTAGTATTTTTAGCAGCTACATTTCACTATCCAATCACCAGGCCACACATTGCTGCAACGTGTTGGACGCTGACTGGTTGAGTGAAGGTGAAAAGAGAGGAGGGGGGTGTCGGGGCGACACTCAGGAGAGGAGTACAGAAATTGAGAAAGCTCACCAGTGCATTAGGGACAGCACAGTGCAATTCGTTCCATTGGCAGCACTTCAAAGAGGAAGAGGAGGGGGATAATCCACCCCAACATTAGCCCCTGGAATCTTCCAGCACCACCAACATTCACACACACACACATTTGTTCACAAAAGCAGCAGGCTGGAGGGTTTGGTCGTGGGGTCTGATTGAGTTGGGGTCTAGGGATGACGGGATGGAAGCATGGTGGGGATTTTTCAATTTGCCCACAAATCAGAGATGATTGGAATAGTCTCTCGCACAGAGATACACACAATGACAAACACAAAATATACAGCTACTGTATCTCCATGGAAAAGACCTCACACATGGAGAAAAAACTAAACAAAAATGGCAGAACGCTTACTCACAGCTCTGAACAGATCCCAGACAGAGCAATATGGGTTAGCATAAGGTTCTTTTCTTACAGGCGGCAAATGTGAGTGTGTGAGAGAAAGAGATGCAGAAAAAGGGGGAATAAAGAAAATTATTGATATGTATATTGATTGCTACTACAACAATACGTGACCAAGTGATCAGTCCTCCTCTTGGGGAAACCTGCCAGCAAACTCCTCTATTCTCTGCAAGGAATGCTGCCTCTTTAAGTCCTCATTTCAAACCACGTCCGAGATGGAAAACATGTCATCACCCAGCGATGACACAGTCTCACAGTACGACAATCAGTGACAAGTGCCGCTGTGTTGTTATTTGTAGATGTAGAACCAACTTTTAGGCCCCTAAAAGTAAGTTTGAGGTACCGAGTACCTCAAACAAACTACAGAGGAACTTTCACAACTTTTCCATGCACTCTAATTAACACATATTTCACACTAGCCAAATTACCCAAACTTTAGAAAAGTTTAAAACAAAAGTAACCTAAAGTTGGGTTGTCATGAAAAGAACAGTCGGACCTGCAGAAGCACATAGGATCCTATTTTTGGCTGAGAGACCCAGCCTAAGACATTCCCCATGAAATTTTGCATAAGTGTGCCATTTTTCAGCAGTGAGGACATTTTGGAGTCTATATGTGACAAACATAAAATGGTCTATATCGATATAGATTTTAAAAATTGTAAAAAGTAAAATGAGTAAAGTTCATTTGAGAATATGAAGAATATATTTATGCAAAAACGCTGAACAACGCAACAACCAACAATCAATTGCAATTAAGAAATAAACATCTAATTATTAATACATGTTTTGGAAATGTTAGATATGCAACATTATTATTCGTCTCAGCAAGAACAATTGATTTTTTTATATTACGGCATATTTGGGCGGTTAATATTTATAGACATAGGACATGCTTGCTCATGAGTTGGATCATTAATGTTTGTCTTTACTAATCACCAGCATGTATATCACTGTTTAGCATTTTTCAGCTCAGTTCTGATGTTTAGTATATAAATAAATACATTAATGAACAAAGATGCATCTAAAAACAACTGATGTTATGGCCCATGTTGGCAGAACAATATTATCTTCTACTTAAATCCAACTGTTTTCCCTTTTGTTGATGGGATAACAGTTAACCTTGGTGACTTAAAGTTGCATGATTCACTTCTACATCATACACATCATTAATGGATGGTCTGGAGGGAGAAGAGCTGTGGAGTCCACAGATGCGCTGACTGGTCAGGAGGTTACCAACGCCTGCAACAATCGATACCTCCTGACCACTGGAGACCACTACAGTTACACAAAGCCTCTGAGTAAAGTTTCCATTTACAGTTCATGTCTGCACAGCTACAGACTCGCAATGTATAGAGTTAGTCATTTGCATATTTTTATCTGCGCCCATGATGCACATATTAAAGAATAAACAAACTGATTGATGCAACGCAAAACTTTCATTTTATACAATGAACTGGATCCACAACTTAAAACCAACTTATTACAAAGTGTTGGCTGTGTGCAAAATCAATTTTTACTCCATGATCTAAAGTTAATCGGTGAAGAATTGTCATCTGAAAGCCAAATGAACCCTGTGGGAAATTGAACAAAGCACACTCATCATCAAAAGTCCACTAAATTTTTCCAGCTGAGGCTAAATGGGAAAACCAATGAGCAATTAAAATTTGTCCTCCAATTATTTCATGTGTTTGCATTTTGCTCTTCTACTTTGTTACAGAATAGTGGGTTATTTGGTTGATATGCAACCACCTAATTGCCAAAAGGTTGTCCTACTGTGAGCCAAATTAAATCAACCAAGCTGAACTGAAGCAAGGAAAGCCAGCTGCACTGTATCAAATCACATGCCAAAGAAAATAAAGGAAAAGAGTATTTAGGACACCAGATTATTTGAGGTTATCTTACATTGTGCTGAAAGAAAATACTTTTAAAGTGGTTGTAACAAGGGTTTGTGGAGGAAACTTTTTCAACGCTGATTATTTTTCTTAGATTTAACATCACTAAGTACTATGATACTATGTTTTTAGATTAGGACAATGATATAGAACATTTCTCCAACATGTGAAGCAACGGAGCAGTGAGGCCGTCTGTCCTAGCTAAGCCAAAGTTAACTATACTGCTTGCAGTAGATGTTTTGGCTGCAGGGTGCCATTCAGATTCTGTACAGTAGTTTGCAGGGTCAGAAAGAGGTTCTGAAAGTGCTGCTGCAGTGAATGCCAATCAGCTATCAGAGCACTGCGAACATGTGTCTGGATTGAGGTTACAAGTAAGGGCTATGGAACGGAGCAAGACAATTTACATAGTGGTTAGCATTCAGCTGCCAAATACAAGCTATGATACTGAAGGCAGCGGAGGAGATGTCCTGAAAACTGTGCTACTACAGTTTAGACTGAGATGCAGGATGAATAAAGATCGATTATTAAAAACCTGATGTCTATTTATTGTGATATCATTTTGTTGTTGTTTTCAAAAAAATTTAGGTTTAATCTTGTCTTCTCAAAACATAAACAGAGATGAGTGGCGTGAGTTCATTCCTATGTTTGAATTCAACGATAAATCAATGTGTATTTATCTTGAAACCGAGCCAGCCTCATTACATCATCATTGCAATACTGTGCAGCCCTAATATAAACACATTTTTAGTGACCAAGGTGAGGTGAGCAACCCTGCTGCAAAAAAAAAAAAAAAAAACACCTAAAAGAACAGTACAATAGCTAGCGACTATTAGCACTTAATTATAACGTTGGAGCAAATCCAACCCACCCATTGCACTTTATCTGTTGCACAAGAGGATCTGAACATAACCCAGTTGTATTTCACATCCTCAACCTCTTGCAAGAGCTGAGGATGTACTACATAACTGATCACTGTGCTTTCAGCCAAGCTATTCTTGCTCGGACACGAGTAAACACAACAACCTCCCTTTAGTAGAATATGTAATGAATAATTCTGGAAAAGATGCTAAAAGAACTCATTATGGATCTGGAAACTGATCCTTCCAAGGACCACAGGGATGAAGTCCCTCATCAGAACTGAAGCCCCCTGGCAGCACTCGCTCTGCCACTCTTCCACAGACTCCAAATTAAAGCCTTCCTCTCAGTGACATGCCGTTGTACAAGCATTACTGTCTTTTTTCTGGGGGACTCCCACAGAGCTCAGCAGGAATTTGCAAGTATCTCCAAGCAAACTCTAAAACTCAAAAACAAGAAGTCCACCAACTGAATTCAGCTTGTACCATTTCACCTTTCACACTATTCAGATAAAAAGAGTTTCCTCCTGTAAATATGTTACCAAAGCAATCCTTAGGATTTCATTAAGACAACAAGTCTGCTGCTCGATGCTCTGTGCTGACGACATTTTACTTTTAGTGAATTAAGTGTCACAGTGAACACAGATCACAGGAAAAACAAATGAGTTCTGCGCAGCGGGTGGATTTTCATTGTAAATCTCAGCACTGGGCTATAATTCAGTCATCGCATCATCATACAGCTACTTCATCATGTCTTCATCCTTTGGGCTATTCATTAACTTAACATTAATATTCATGAAAGCAAAAATCAACCTTATATGATGCTTTCAATGATCTTTTTAATTAACATTCTAAAAATGTGAATGAATTACCCTTTAGTAGAGCAAAACCTGTTGGATCCCACATGCACATGAGTACAGAAGCAGCCAATGCAAAACTCATCACTAAATAAAGCAACACGGCACCGGCCTCCTCTGTCTTCGGACCAAACACGAGCTTCACTCACCCTCTCCAGGTCCTGTCGGAGGTGCGTGAAGAGTTTGAGGCGTCTGTACAGGACGTCCTGCTCCTGCTGGGCCAGGTTGTCCACCTCGTCCCTCTTTAAGGTCACCAGAGGTCGATTGAAGTTGGCCTTCCGCTTCAACTTCCAGAACTGATACAAAAAATCCACCTTGAAGAAAAAAAAAGTAAGTAAGTATAAAACATATTTGCGGCGTTATCACACAGTAATTATCCTATTAAAGCATGTTATGTACATCCTGAATTGTTTATCATAATAACTGATTAAACTAAAAAAACAAATGCCCGTAACTTATAAGACAGTGTTATTTGATGCACCAGAACCAGCACTCTGAATCCAACTCATCGCTGTCATCAGATGTGGAAGCTAACAGACCCTGCGTGCTACTTTTTGTGAAAATATTTTGACAGAAAATTATCAATGACTACTTCTGACGTAAAATTCAAAGTTAGTATTTTACTATTAAAACCAGATGTACATGTACTCATAGATGTATATTTTTATACTAGAGCTCTCCGGTCAGTGTCGCTGACGTTGCAGACTCAAGTTTCTTGTTCTCAGCAGACATAAAGTAAACTTTCCATTTACTGTAACTCCATGTTTAATAATGTGTGTGCTGTTGTGCTGAACATTTACACTATTTGCATGATTACTGCTTGTCATAACGAACAGTTGTTGATGTTCTGACCTCTCTCATCAAGCTTTTTTTCCACTTACTCTACCTGTCGTCAGATTGTTGATGCACCCGTCACTTTGAATGATTAGTCTATACCACCATTTATTTTCACGTCAGACTACAGTTCATAGTGGTTCATAGTGTCATAAGGCTAAACATACCTGGGAAACAGGCAGCCCCAGGTTTTCAGCCACCTCCTTGGGATCTACCAGTCGGTAAAACTCATCTTCCAGCTCCTGGAGCTTCTGCTTCCTCTGGCTCACCTTCTCTCTCTCCAGCTGGTCCCGCTCAGCTCGCTCTGATGCAGAAACCGGGTATGATACAGACCTCTGCTCCGGCTCACTGCTGCCGTTTGGCTGATGCTGCTGGTCTGGCCGGAGCTCAGAACTGACACCTGTGGTGGCCCAGTCAGGTCTGGCTGCACCATGCCCTCCATTGGTGGTGGAAGTGGTGGTGGTGTGGTTGCCATTGCTCACACTGGTCGAACTGGAGTTGTTGTTGACAGCTGTATTGCTGTTGCTGGTGTTGCAGCTGTGCTCCAGGCAGAAAGACTTAAAGCGCACCTCGTCGTTCTCCGCCAGGATGGTCCTCATCTCCAGACCGTGGTCAAAGGCGCATGTCACATGGAAGGCCACAATGCAGGAGGGCATGGAGCACTAAAAGAGGACGATAGAGAGGAGACATGGATAAGGGCAGAGCAAAAACAAGAAATGGAAGTGGAAGGAAAAACGGAAATACAGAGGAATTTAGGAAACACGTCATGGAAGAAGGAACTATTTGAATTCATGCAAACAAAATGTACGATGTAAAAAACACCTTGAGCCATTTAAGTCTTACTCTGTCTCTGAAACACAAAATTTTTTTGTTTTAAAGTGTCATTTTCGCTCTGTTGCTTGTCTTATCAGGGTTTCAATACAAGTGCAGCAAAGCAGAAAGACAAGTCAAGTCACAACAAACATGGTTTCCCCATTTCTGCTGACATTTTGGTAACTTGGTATGTGTGTGTGTGTATATATGCACGTGTGTGTCTCAGCACTATCCATTACAGGTCATGCTAGGAGGTGGCCTCCCACTGTGTCGCTCCAGGCATGGTGTGAGTTTATGTGTGTGTGCTTCGTGTAGTTGTCACTGTGGTGTGTGTGTGTGAGTCAAGCAGGTCGGTGCTTGAACGTTTCAGTAGAGTTCAGGATTCAGCAGGAAGTTTCATGGTATCTCTGTTCACCGTGACAAAATGCTAGTTGATCCTACCGACTCTGTGGAAAACAGTGTCTGCCTGACATTTTCACATCACATCTTTCCTGTCTCACTCTCCTCACCTGCTTTTTGCCATTTCAACTTGTAAAAGCAACGAATGCAGCTGCTCCTTTGCAGACAGTAAAGCCTAATGTACCAACGATGCACTGACAAGTTTAAGTTTCAGCTGATTTAACAAGTAGAAATAATAAAAGTACAGCAGACAGTTGTTATCCGGCTCTTAAACTTATTCAAATGCTTATTCATCTGCGTTGTACTGTGGTTGACAGATGGACAAAAGTAAATGTCCGCACAGGTAGAGATCACTCAAAAGGACATCTGTGCATGTTACAGTACATAATATCAGAGGTATGAACAACCTTACACTTCCATGCATCATCTCAATCACTCCTCCTGTTAAGGGTCTTGGGGGCGCTGGAGCCCACTGGGGTTCACACTGGACACATCGTCACATAAAGACTAACAACCAATCAGATTGACATCTTCAGCCATTCAGCTGGAGGTCTTTGGACTGTGGGAGGAGACCCCAGAAAACCCGTTCAGACGTGGAGAGAACATGCACACCACAGGAAAAGCCCCTGCAGTTCAAACCAATGACCTTCTATCTGTGTGGCAGCAGCACAGACGCTCCCGCTGTCCACACTCCACACATGTGAATTCTAAAACAATATGACAACCTCCTGAAAAGAAGATTTCAGTTTGTTGTGCTCGCCTGAACAAGCGAAAAAGTCAAAACCCTGCGCATGACAATGATGATAATCTACACTGAGTGTTTACAGAACAGTACTGTACTGTACACTGCATGAAATAAGTACACAGGTTACTTTTCTATTGCCTAGTCAGCGCACTGCACACAAACACTCTGCGTGGATTTGTGTGAACTTTGGCAGAGGCCAATATTTCCTTGCATGAATAAATTGGCCTTTAAGAGATAACATCTCTTAAGTAATTTTTCTATAATAACTCAACTGTTTTCAATATATAGTCCAGTGGAATATGTTTTAATTTTGGTAATTTCACTGCTGGAGGAATAATCACTGATCTGACCTGAGTGAGAGACCTCTACAGATACATCATCTTGTTAAGAAGTGGCTTTACACTCAAAGGTCTACACTGTAAACCCATTTTCATTACAGACTGCTACAAATGTCAGAGTGAGCCTGCTGCAGCTGCTCTCACTTATTTGGTGTCAAAAGGCAAAAGGTTGAACACAGCATGTAGCTAGATGTGTTGTTTGGTAGGAGCAGTCATCAGAAAAAATACTCACCTGGCCTTTCCACTGCACCTGCTCAGTTCTGGCAGGATTTCACTAATAATGTTTTATCAGCGCCCACGCTAACCGAGTATTTCTGGGTGTTTGTGGATAACAACATGTTTGTCTTCAAGCATTTACATGATGGCGAATGGTGAAAAAAAAAACTACTAAAAGTGAAATGTTGTGCTTCAGTGAAATCCTTTTATACAGCTCCTTGATAAGTTAAGAGTAAAATCAGTTTAATTGCTCCAGATGTCTGTTCTGAGTGGATCCTAGAGAGATGAACACACATGTTGTTCATCATCAGTACAGCACCGCTCATGATGAATAATACATTCCTTGAAGAAACATACAGTATATAATTCAGATGTGTTTAGCCTGTTATTTGCAGCTGCTGATGTGCTATAAAATGTTTGTTCAAATGTATGTGCTATACAATTTTTTCAGCACTTCCCACATATTGATGAATATATATTATTTAAGAAATAACACACAACATAGAGCGCTGTAGTGGCTGGCATCTGTGGACTGTGGTCAAGCATCATGAAAGTGGATTTTAAAGGTTTTGTAACAGCTTTAGTTTGATCTTGTACTTTAGAAAAACATTGAGAGACTCTTTTCCACGCAGTCCTCTTTACAGCTCATAATATCAGTTCACAATATCCAAAATGAGTCTAGACAGACATGTCCAGTTCATGTAGAGTGCAACCTTTGAGACAACAGCATGGTGGAATTTCAAGAAATCCATTTGTCATTCATTGTCTTTGTCTCATTGTCTCATTTCATTGAACGCATTCTTAAAGCAGACATATTGGCATCCAGTTTAGTTTAACGCAATTATTTAATATCTAATTATTATTATAAATATTCACATTGCCACAAGAATATTTTACACAATAAAAATGAAGTTGTAACATGCAGTTCCTTGGGTTTTATAGAATAACAAATCACTGAGAACATATCAATGTTATAATAATGTATAATGTATTATATAATAATGTTTTGAAAGCACTAATGAGATAAATCTGTGTGATATTTCTGCTTTTTGAGCTCTTTCACTTTTCCTACTATTATTCTTACAAATACCAGGAAACCTTGTTGACCAGGGTCAACAAATTTCATCACAAGCTCTTGTGATCTTGCTGATGAACCGACATTCTTCAGAAACATACTGTTTCATTTCTACCTTGTAAAGCAAATAAATCCTGGTGAAATCATGGATTTTAAAATGTGACAGTTTATTAGTGCCAATAACCATCATGAGGTTTTCCTGAAATCCACAAACATTAAAGGATTTTCGTGTCCAGTGGGAATCAGGAGCTTACATAAAGAATATCTGTTTTAATCTCATAGATTTCATTTTCAGACGCGTCTGAACATTTGGTTTTGACGTCTAACTCACAGACTTAATATCTCCTGGGGTAAAAAGTAAAGACTTGACTCCTGAAAATATGGTTTCACCATCTATTTCCCCTAAGTGCATTTACGGCGGTTAATATTACCTTATTAATCTCTGTATTATATAAATAGTATCATCTGGCTGCAGATATTTTTCCACCTTGTGACATATTCAACCCAATATTCCATATTTTAATGGCTGCACCACCACCACAAATGTAAATGCTCTGCATGTTTCGTACACGTTTAAACTAAAATTCTGTATGTTTCAGGAACGCTCGGCTGCACAGCAAAAATATAAAACCTAATACCTGACATTCGAGCAATTACAAGCTCGTAATCAGGCTTTTCAACATCTGTTTGGCCAACATGTTTTGTTTGCTGCAGGTATTTAAGTCTAAAAAGCTGCAATGTTCCTCTGTGAAAAAGACAAACTAACAAAAAGCAGAGTTACTTTCTTAATTAGCTGAGCGTGTCACTAACACTGACTCTCTATGAGCTTTAACAAATACAGTACAGGCTTCACTGGTTGACCTTTCCAATGCATCTTTTAATAATACAGTCATTAAGAGCATCATTACACTTGGACAACTTACTAATTAATACACTGGATCATTAAAGAAAATGTTTTGGTTTTTGATATGTACGTAATTACGGGAAGAACTGTAACAGGAACTGTAAGAACTTAAATGAGGCATCATTAGAGAAAGTTTGTTATCAAATTACCAAAATAAAAATCGACTTGAACAAGGCCTGAACTTTCACATAATGCATAGCAGATGTACAGTAACATATTTGTAAGAGTGACTACGATAATATGCATCATATTCAATCTACAGTGCATGGGTGCTTAAATATGATAAATTACAAAATACAGCATAATCAAAACACACCTAAATAACAATGTATGGATATCAAAACTTACAATATATATATTTTTATTTTCTCTCAGACTCGACTGTGTCCAAACTTGAAGCAAACTGTTTTTTTCCCTACACATCGGCGCAGACAGGACTCCTGCTGCTTGTGGTCCAGCTTAGCGCTGCATCACCACACGTCCTGTGTGAGGTGGCAGCTGAGCAGCCGCGTGCTGCCTCCAGCTACACAAACAGAACAGAGAGCGACTCTCGCTGCAGGTGATCCTCACTGTTAAACCACAGCGTCAGTGATGCGACAGCAAACGCCCTCACAAACACCTACATGCGCACACCTGTTCACGTACATCACGCACACATGTATGTGCTCTGTAGAGATGCAGCACGGGGCTTTAGGAATCCAGTTCACCTTGAGGCCACGTTTAATGACGAACGGTGCGTGAGCTAATAACTGTGAAGTGGGTTAAGGTGAGTGAGTCAGCGGGGGTTTTGTTTGAGTACTCAGCAGCATGTTAAAGAGGTGCAGGTTCAAATAGATGCGCCCGCGCTCAGCAGGAGCCTAAGAGCTACGATCTGTGTTGTGTGTGCGTACAGAATGTATATTTTTTATTTTACAGGGTGTGTGTGTGTGTGTAAGGTTCCTGAACCAGCCAGTGGTGATTTCTCCTCTTCCTGAGAGTCTCGTGTAGCCACATCCATCTCTGATTCTCTGTGCTCAACATATTTGAAAACAGCTTCTTACCCTCAATCAGAGTCAGAGCAAGTGACCTCCGCCATCATATATAAAAGTTTAAATAGATGTTTAAACAGCGATTAGGCTAAGGACAGTGATTCAGTGGTTGCCTAGTAACAATAAAAACGGAGCAAGCTACTCTTTATTTAAAGTGCACTTCACATAACACGAGAAATAAACCTGCAGAAAGAGCTCAGTCTGATCATTTATGTATGTGACGTACCTGTATGCAGGTTCCTGTGTGTTCTCGGCACAGGCTGCAGGACAGAGCCCAGCGGCTGGCGGGGATGTGGGAAACCTTGGTAATGGGCTCCATCTTCTCTGGACAGCCTATACTCACCTACAGGGAACGCACAACAAGGAGACATAAACAATCAGCACTGTGTTATAATACTTAGGATTCTTTACGATATAAATACCCAAAACAACTGCGAATTCACTTTGTATTTGCAGAACTCGCGTTCTAGCTCGCGATAAATCGTCACACGACAATTACAACTGCAGTTTCAACTTCATAATTTTCAGTGCTAAAACTAATCAACAAAAAATGTGATGATTAATAATGTGATACTAATAAACCAGTAATATTTTCTGGTTTGAGCGTGTGTAGTTGTTGTTTTTCTCTGATGTGTATTAATGTATTTGGGTTTTACATGGTCAATCTCTGGAAACCTGTGATTGTCATTTTGAAAATTAAAATAAAGACATTTGTAGTTGTAAGGCTTTGGGGCACAACTATGTCATTATTTTAATTTTTTTTAGGTCTGAAGGTCACGCTACAGCCATTTTTTTATTTTACACTACAACTGTAGGTCAGCATCACTTTTCATTTAACAAAGATTAAACTTTCCTTGAAACCTTCAGCTACAATAATAAATCAGCATATTTTAGCTTGGATGATAATTATTTGAGTGTCTTGCAATTCCAAAACCAAAACCAGTCCTGGATTAGAGGATCCGTCCTTGGAGCCAGAGCGGGGACACATGTGCACTTTGAAAAAACACAATTGTAAAGCTCAGTGTGGTTCACTTTCTCTGAGCTGTCTTTTCACCACGGCTTTGGCCAAATGCAACCAAAAAGTCATTGACCTGTGCCAACCAACTGTGCAAAACAAAGTGGAGAGCATTCATTACCGAAGTGCCACTTCTTCCTTCCTTCCTCCACTGCCCATTTCTCTTCCAAAAACCATTCAACCACCTTCACATTCACTTATTCTCATATTTGTAGCATGGCCCTCTCTTCCTTGTCCTTCACACTTGCATTAAGTCTCCCTCTCTTCTCCTACTTGTCCTTCTATCTCATTTTCTTCTCTTCCTCTCATCAGTACAACCCCACAGTCTTTCTGCTATTACTGAAGTCTTTTTGTACAACACACCGAATAGGAGCAAGGGTCAATTTTCACTCCACCGAGGATGTCAATACAAAGTGTAACTTAGACAATGATGTCACAGCAGTTGATGCACAAACTCATCAAATGCAAAATGATTTCCACTTTTTTAAAGCTGTACTTAATTGATTGGATTATAATATACATATAATGCATTCCCTAGCTAACTAAGCCTAAACTTCATCCTATTCCTAACCTAATTCTAGTTGTAACTCTATGGACGGAGGTATATTTGCTGTAGACCGACATATGTATGTAGTTTATCTGTGCCATACTTCATTGTGTAGTAGCATCCGTCTGGAGGAATTAAAAAGGTCAGTCACACGGGGGTAGGCAACAACCCAACCCTGGCAGAAAAGGAAGTCTCTTCTTTGTGAACTTCTGTTCTTAGCACAATAAGAAGCAGAGGAATAAGTTTGTTGCACAGATTTGGTGACGTACACAAACCACGGCCTAAATAGATGCTGCCGACGTATTGGTGTCATGTTGCATGTCCGACTGCATAATTAAAAGCAAGTATATCTCCAGGCTAACACTAATACCTACTCTTTAACCCAAAAATGCTCTTTGAACTTGTGAGGACCAGCTAAAATGTCCTCACAAGAATAGTATGTGAACAAAATTTGTCTACACAAGCAATCGAAGACATGAACACACACACTGCACTTTACACGATTCCTCCACCTTCTCCTCTGCTGCTGGTTTGTCAAATAACTATAAAAAAAGAAATCCAGAGCAGCTTCCCATCTGTGAGTGTGTTTGTGCACACGTGTGTGTGTAAGTGTGTGTAGGCCTATTAATGTGCTCATCCTTTAGTATTTTCCAGCCCCGGTTACTTCACATCTTAGAGCCAGTAGTTTAAAAACTGACAAAATCTGAAATCACTTCAGTGGAAAAGAGAGGAAATCGCAGTGTTAAATGAAAAAGCGTTTTAAAAGAGGTGCCGGTGTGCATCACAAAAAAGCCATTTAAAGAGAGACCTCTCTTCCTGTAGGGGTGGAAGGCAGAGGACAGAAGGCAGCTACTGTACACACTCACCACTGCAGGGGGGCTGTATTATTTGAAGGCTGTGTGGTGTGTTCATACTCACACTGGAAATTTCCACTACTCTGATATTCAGTAAATCACCCAGATCGTGCTGTGATGTGTACATTGCGTTTGTGTGTGTTTATTTGTGTACACGTCTGCTATCAACACCTTGTAGCTCACGCAAACACACACAACTGCTTCTATATAACGACAAACACCCAAACGCACAAGCAGCACACATTCAAATGATCTTTTTTTTTTTACTCCGGTAGGAAGAGAGAACAAAAGCGAACAGAGCAATGAAAACAATTAGCCCAATCAAGGATGACAGAAGGCAATTAGAAGTAAAAGGTTTGAGGTGCCAAAAGCTACTCCATTACAGAGAAATCTGCTTGTGTAGTGTGTTGCTGAATGGGCTGAAGACACACGACCGACTGTCTTTAATGGTTTAAAGGTGTGCAAGGCGTGAAGCAGCATCCGCTCCTGAGCCTCTGAAATGAACGGCTGCTTTACGACCATTTGGAGCTTTCAGAGGAGGAGCCGTCAAAATGAGCATCTGCTTGAGCGCACGCTTGACAAACAGGTTCCTCATGAGTCAATGTGTTTTATCTGCAGACTGTTAAGAATGATGTCTCCACCGAAGAAGATACATGAAGTAGTTTAAGCATTTTCTGTAAACAATAAAGGCCTAATGAAGAAAAACTGACAGGTGCAAGTGTTTCTCAGAATCAAGGAACTCTGATGCTTCACATTTCTTCGAGTGCATTCACATATCTCACAATGTGTAGAATGAAAGAGTCGTGGATTGCTATCATCATATCATCACCTCTTCATGCAGATTTAAGCAAAACCTCACAGCGATTACACTAAAGAAACTACTTACATAGACCTGAAGAATTCTGTCCTTTGAAGGCATCTACTTTTGGCCATGAAGCAAAATTTAAAAACATTAAATCCAACCTGTGAATGCTGTAGAATGTGACACACAGAAACTGAGAAATAATTTTGGCACAGGCTTTTTTGGTAAACTGTGTTAATGCTAACACCAACGTGTCGTAATTATATATTGATTTTAAAATGTTTTTCCAAAAGTAGAACTACTCCTAACAAGAGCGCTGGCATGTTTCTGTGCTGAAAATGGTGTAAAGGAAAAGCTGTGTACCCGAACAAGTGTGCAATGAGCCTTAGCTTTTCCACAGATGGATGCAGGCGGATAAGAAAAGTCAAAGTCACAACATAAGTGTAGAAGTCAAAATAAACAGTGTGTGGATTTTCATCCAGGCGTCTCAGACACCTCACACTCTTATAGGTGGTTTTGTTTTCCATTTTTTTCCCACGAGGTAGACACCCCGTCCAGCGCACGAGTGTTTACATGGTTGTTTTTAGACAAACACACACACACATGGAGTAGACCGATATAATATGTGACTGCTGACTCAACTGACTTCTGGGCAGACTTAGAATAGAAGGATTTATGCACTTATTTTCACAATAAATACAGCTGTACAGCATGCACTCACACAAACGTAAACAGCAATTTACTCTCTCCATCCACTTTGCACCAATATTCAACACCCCGAAGTGAAGGAGGAGGCAGGGATACCCATTTCTCCACCAACACCCAGGTGCAGCCACACTGCATACTGTGCATATACTATATGCACAGTAAAAAGCAAAAAAGTTACTGACAGTTAACAAAAATAATCTACATTATACTGCATATGGATCTTTTGACCATTATGACCCACTGTCTTTAGGTCTCACCTCAGGGATCCATAAGGCACAGCTGACGTGGACCCACTTGGTTCCACTGCGGGTGGGCTTAAGGGCCCCCCCTCTCTTGGGGCAGAGCAGACATTTGGGCTGGACGCCCAGAGCGCACGTCCGACACAGCCAGTTTCCCTGGGGTACCTTCAGGATGCCATAACACGCCTGAGACAGGGAGAAAGAAAAAAAAGAAGTTTGGGTGAGACGAAGATGTGAAGAGACACTTTACAACCAACTTCTCTGCTTTAGCTACTGTGAATATTTCATATTTATCATACATACATGAAAGTGGCCTCATTTAACTCTTGTCATCAAAGCATATCACATTTTTTTAAATGTCAAACTATCCTGTTAACATTATTAACAATATTAAAAGAACATACAAGCACATTTGGCTGATGATGCCCAATAATGAATTACATGTCACTGTCACCATTTTCCCGTCTCTTTCACCACACTACCAAAACAAACTTGCTTTAGATCCACAATCATTTGGACAATTACTTTTTTTTTTTACAAAGTGAAGATGCTGTTGAGCCTTTTTCATAACCTCCGCGGTGTTTGAGCTCCATTGGAGGTCTTCATCTATGTGCACACCTGGGTACTTGAAGCTTGGCACCCTCTTCGCACACTCCCCATTAATGGACTGCAGATCTGACTTCTTCCTCCTGAAGTCCACAATCAGTTCTTTGGTTTGCTTTAGTTGTTGTCTACACACCAGCCCACCAGCCTCTGGATCTCATCCCTGTATGCTGTCTCATCACCACCAGAGATAAGCCCCACCACAGTGGTGTTATCGGCAAACTTAATGACGACATTGTCTGGGTGTGTACTGACGCAGTCATACATGTACAGAGTGTACAGCAGAGGACTCAAACCAATACAGAAATGACATTTCCACAACCACAAAAACACCCCTGCAGACTACAATAGCATTTCTACCAAACCTTTTTGGTTTTGCGGATGTATTGCGGATGTATTGCACTACTCAACAGAAAAGAAATATATTATATTATATATCAAGCCATTTTCTAGCAAACAATACTCATCACTGGTTTGATATTATCATAATTGATTACAATCATCTATTTATATACTTTGTGGTATTGTCAAATAGTTGAGAAGGCCATTGCTTTGTTTGATTTGACACTTTTTTTTAATTAGTCCTATAAAAGGAAGAGTCAGACTGTAGGAGAGAGAAGAAACAATGATTCACAACAGTCTGGATTTGCATCCAGGAGTAATTTTAACCAGCTACGCCACAAGGCCACTCCACCGTCTTGTTTTTATTATTTTATCCCATTTATTTTAACTGGTTGCTTCATCTGAGCCAAAGTTTTTTGAAGTAATTGCAGTCTACGGCTTATTTCTTCTGTCATATAAAATCAGCAAATTCACACATTTCCAAGTGACACACACACAAAAAATGCAAAACAATCAACAGCAATTCGTTCCCATATGACGGTCCCACCCAAACCTCATCTTTCAGTTGCAATTGCATCAAGTTACAGATGCAATACATTATCAACATGTCATTTGGAGTGTCTTTTTTTAAACACAACCGGCTATTGTATCATACAGGGATGTCATGAAAGCCTTTCGTGCTATCAAAATAGCACACTGACTTATATTTGATAAGATAAAGTCCCTGAGGGTCAGAAACAGACAATGATTTTATTGTCAGACATAAATTCCTCCTAAATGTGCCTCTACTGGGGCAAGTGAGTCACCTCCCTGTCTGCCAACAGACCTACTTCTACACCACATCTATTAAATCTAACTTCTCAAAAGTCGAGTCAAACTAGCACTCCTTTCGTTGAAATGAAATCCTGAGACCCAAATCCCCCGGGCATCCTCAAATGTGTTTCCAGGAACCACTGTTGCTACATTCGAAACAGGCTTCAGAGTACAATTACTGTGCACAAAACATGTTATGTAGTTGAAACACTGGAACGCACCTTTCTAAGAAGATAAAACAAAGGTAGGTAGAAAACAAACTTCACACTGACACAGTGACAGGAGCACGGGAACAAAACAAATCGTATGTCAAAGGCTGTTTTCATTAAACACAATTAAAGCAATTTGAAGCCTTTTATTGATTAAACAAAAGGCTTGTTGTTATTCAGTAAGAAGGACCTTTTTTTGAAGGTTCGTCTGGTGAGGAAAGCACCAACACTGGGTTTGTTTAAAAGCAATAATATTTCTGTGTTTGTCTTATTTCTATGAAACCTTTCTCTACCTTACAAACAATGGACCACGTGGAGCTAAAAGCACTAAGACTGCAACTGGTCAATGTTTTCATGAGCTGGTCCCAGAATCATTTATGACTTGTGATCTACCAGAAAGTGCAAAAGGAAACACAACATGATGTGATACATGGGAAAAAAATTATCTTCAATTCTTTGTCCACTAAATGTTTCAAATGTATGCAAATGCTGTAAGAGGCAGAAAATGCATCCAACATACTTTTAGTCTAAGAACACAAACTAATGAATTGTGCATATCTTCTTTAATGTGGTAGCTGGAGATGTGAATAGAGTAACTAGGAAATTACTGTATGCAGCGATCTGCAAACATGAATATAAATATAAAAAAAATAAATGGAAAAATGCACAGCTGAGACCTAACAGGATGTTTTTGAACCCTAGGATCTAGTCTAAGTTTAGCTTTAACGCAAATATATTGGATTCCAACGCCAGAAAAATGATACAGGTGTGTATACAGTAAAAATGTACAAGCTTGTTGTGTGTGAAAGCATGACATCAACACTTTATTATTATTATTTATACTGCTTTTCTCAACTCGTCTCCATTTGACATACAACTAAAGTCATGTTTCTATGAATAAGAAAAAAATTCATCTGTGAAACAGGGTTTCAATGAAGTCAGCAAACAGTAAATGAAGGACTGCACTGTGCTCTTTTTAATCAGAATGAATGCATGAGATACACACAGCTGCAAAGAAGATACATCTAACCTGTATTCATTAGTGACAAGACAACAGACAATTTTTCGGATCAGGTACTCAACAGTTTTTTCCACATTATGGGCATGATTTATTAAAGATTTATGTGTAGTAAGGGAGAAGAAAATGCAGACACAAATGCAATGTGACTGATGGAGCCTGAAAACAATTTTATGGAGGCTGAGATTGCGTCTTAATTTAATACCTCTGAAAGGCAGGTGCAGTCTGATTGCACCTGAATGACTGGTGTTATTTTAGGGAGTAGGATGCAAAGGAGAAATAAAAGATTGTGTCAAAATGTGTTTACCACTCGTGTTAAAATATTTGTAATGATTAAGAGAATAAGATGTGTGTATATATATAGACAGACAGAGCATTTAAACTTCCATAGCCAAATACAAAAATTCATTCTTCACTCTGACAAACACATATTTTGGCCATAGACACGTAATGCTCCACCAAAGAAAGGAAGGGTTTGAGAAGGACTTAACCCTCACCCCTTAACCGAGTGAAATAACACAGTTTCAGGAGGTTTCACCTGCATCTTTTAGAAAAGTAAGTTTAATTAATGCCAACGCTGGTTTAGCACATGCAGGACGCAAACATACAGGCCAAACATGACTTTTATGTAGTTGCTGGTTTCCTGAGACTTATGGTAGAGATCTTTCCATAAAGCCTTTCTTCTTGTAAATCTGAGATTTTGTTGCTGTAGCTCATCAAAGCGATTATCTAGCCACAAACACTATCAATTCTTTTGGACCTAATTTCTTCTTGCGTTTACTCTGATCTCTAAACTCTCCACGACAGACACCAGCGAAACACTCAAAGTTTAGTTATGACCCTCCCCGCATTTTTGTACCTGGTGGTTAAACACCAGAGTAGAGCACCCGCAAAAAACACGCCAACAAACACGCACTCGCTATTAGGGATCTTAGTAAATGAGGCTCTATGAGTGATAGTTCTTGTGACACACCAGCAAGAGATTTACTCTGCAGTTGGAGGTGACTATTTCCATCCAGCATCTGACGATTCTGATGGTGTGTTAGTGCCAGCGGGTTGACAGAATAATTAATAGTGTGTCACTGTGTAACACACAGCACAGCCCCTCAAGCCCCAGCTTGTCACAGGCACTATTTGTGAAACTGCTGCTGCTTGTGTGTGTTTCTGTGCTTTCATGCCGCTGACAGAAGTGTGAGTACCACAATAAATGTGAGCTCAGAGGAAAGCAGCTGAACCTTGTATTTGACCTTCATTCAAAGATGTTTGAGAGAAGCCAAACGGACGATCAATCTGCAAGACTGATCATGTGCAACCTGCATGCACACACACATACACGCATACACACACACACACAGGTGAACAAATGAGTCTTCCTCCTGACCTGATGAACGCAGACGTTGCACTTGTCGCAGAACACCATCTCGTTGCCATCCTCTCCCTCCGGCGAGCGGCAGACATCGCACACGACGTCCTCATCGTACTCGATGCCCAGGCCTTCCTCCGTCTCGATGGCCTGCTGCATCTTCTCCTCGCACACACTCTCCAGCTCGACCAAAACACACTCCATCGTCAGCTCGTCCAGCTCGGGCAGGGCTGGAGGTAAGAAGACAGAAAGTAAAACTTGATTTATTTCTGTTTATTCTGTAACACTTAACTGGAAGACCATAAGACTAGCAGACTAGCACAAGCAGAAACACTTTTTGTGTTTCTGCTTGTGTCAAACATGTTATCTCCGCACAATGTATGTGATTTTTTTTTTTTTTTCCTCAAAAGAGGAGCGCTTTACTCCAGATCAATTCCTGTGGTTCAGAACATTAAAACACTGTTGAAAGTAGAGGTTGAGACATTGCCGCTGGGATGAGATATGAATATTTAAGAAAGCACTGAGCCTATACAAAGCAATTAAAACTAAGAGTGCAGTTACAGGGTCAACACTCTGAGGTATCTTTTAGTTCTTGTTATCGTCAAGGATAACAGTAATGAGAAGCTGCTGATAGGAATCTCAAAATGACTGAGCCAATTTAACAAATTCAAGTTATTTTTGGCCCAAAACACGTCGTCTCACACTTTAATTGGAAATGCACACAGATTTCACCTCTCATGGTCACTTTGTGCTTTCTCTGGAACAGCTTATGTTGAAATGTGCTGGAAATTAGCTGCAGGATGTGGGAGTATGTAGAGCTGCAGTTGACTCGTTGCTAACCAGATAAAAGCGGAGAAATGATACACGTTCTTTATCACTAAAAGCCCATTTACTATCAAAGCCAACGGCGCTGAAATCAGCCATTAAGCCATTGTTGCCCCCAGCTCAGTTCACCGCGGCAATGTGTGTCGACATTAGCATTAGTATTCCTTCTCCATTTGCATCTCAAAGTACTGCCTTGCTCTAAGGCTGGTTAATAGTTGATGGAAACTGATTTAGCTGGCAAATGCGAGCTTTCGCACTCATGAAAAATAGAAGATTCGTGGTACCAGGAAAATAAACAGTCTGGTTTCCAGGACGGTGGCAAACAGATGTGACATATTATTATCTCATTACATGCAATGAGATTACAGTGATTATACAAAATGGGTAACAGTAAGGCATTAAATCCAGTGTGAGAAAAGCATTTCTGAAATAAATTATTCTTTGGATAATTGTTCAAAAAGATGACTGTAATATACCACAAATCTTGAATTCTAGCTGTGAATGAAAAGCACAAACATAAATATCTAATAAAAATAATTCAATTCATTTCATTATTTGCATTGTTCTGTCACATGGACTCTCGCTTTGCCTGAATCCTCCACGCAGCAATAAAGAAACTTCTTCTGTCCTGGATTCTGTAGTTGATGATTATTTATTGATTTATGTGAAGGATTAAGCTCAGCTGGGAGTTTTTTAAGTGGAGCTGAGCATCCTGTGTCTCTATCTATTATTTATGCCACTCGATCTCCTCCTACCCAGAAATAAAAAATAAATAAAAACAACTTTATTTACTGATTCTTGGGCACCTTATTGCCAACAGGATTAATGTGCAACCTGAGATGCAGCTTCAAGTAAAGAAGAGGATTTTTACACTGTTTTACTTTTTTGGTAATACATCAACTTTAATATGAAAGTAAACACCTGCTGCTGCTGAAGATGGATGAACCTGAGCATAAACACAGATCTTAGCATGAACGAAGACCTCAAAGCAAAGGAAAACTGTGATAGTGGTTGTTTTGGATTTACAAGCTGCTTTTTCTGACGCAGCAGAGGAAAAGAGGAAGTAAAGTTACACATTAACCCGCTGTGACATTTACATCGTGAGCTGTCTGTACTCTGTACTTCACGTGTGTACTTTCAGTTTGTTACTGTGTTTGTATCTTCTGTGTATACTTTCGTGTTTGTACACGTGACAGCTGTACTCACATGCATACACATTTACAGTATCGCTTGAAAATGAATGATGTGTTTGTCAAGGCAACACACGTACACACAACATTTGTATTTCTTACCCACAACCTTCAACATAGTGTTTGCTTTTGTTTACTGTTCCAATTTTATTTGACAGATTTAACAGATGTATTATATTACTATCAGTGTTTTCTGTATGTTTGCCGACAGACTGTATAGTTTCCGCAGTTTCAGCTACTTTTCTCCAAGAAAACAAGTTGAATAATTTGAAAATAAAATAAACCTCACCTCTAGGCCTCACTGTAAAAGCCTTTAAATAACAGATGTCTGAGCATGTCCCTTATCATAATGTGTACAGTATTCAGAGGAAATGCTGAATCATCCCATTATGAGTCCAGAGCTATGCAGCCTCACCCAGCAGAACCAATCAAACGTCTGTTTGTTCGGTCTGGTATTGAATGTTATGAGAAACAACCCACTTCTCCTGCAGGAAAAGTCAGAGTGTGGACATTATATGTGTGTGTGTGTTTGTATGTTTGATTTAAGGAGAGTGTGTCCCAGAAATAAGGCCTGAAACCCCAGCGGGGACTTACAAACACAATTACTGCGCTTTATCTGAAAAGAGCTGATCAGATATCGAATAAATGGTGGCGATAGGAGAGATGCTCGGGGTCAGCAGCTGTCGCCACGGCATAATGGAAAATGCAGCAAAGCAGAGGGTAGAGTAAGTGACAGAAAACTGTAGTAGAGGAGGAGAGAAGATGAACAAAAAGGAAAGTAAGGAGAAAGAGGGATGTGTAGATGCAGTACGGCATTTTTAGAGCATCTGCAGGTTTCAGAAACCAACTTTTACAACCTTTTTATCTTAGTATCCACAGAACATCTACAGGAAGTTACATCTACAGGAAAATACTGCTGACGCCTTCTTTTAAATGTCATCATGTTATGTGGGTTTTATCAAATCATCCAGCACTCACCCATCTGTCTGAACTCTTGGTTGACCAGTTCCAGCCAGGCGACATCCAGATCATCCAGGTCGTAGAGGCTGTAGAGCTGAGTGGGAGGAGGCTGGGTGTCACCCTCTCTTTCCTGCTTGTTGTTGGACAGACTGTGTGTCGACTCCGGCAGCAACCTGGAACGAACACAAAAAAAGACACACGCGTGAAGTTTATCGCATCTTGATACACAACAAATGTGCTTTTAACACCCAAAAAAGATTTGATCCATATTTGGCTACAGACATCACTGACAACATAAGGTCAATGAAGCAAATTACTGAACTTGTTACTGTGTAATTACTCCAGCTCTTGACTGACAATTTAATTAAGCTATAACATACAACATGGAGTGCCGCGGCTGCTGGTACCACTTTTCCAAATGCAGCACAAATTTAAGTATGTCACTGCACTTGCATGACATTTAAAGCTGAATGAAAGCGATAACAGAAGATTTTCAAAGTTTCATAACAACGGCTTTAGCTTGATCTTCTGACCTAAAACACCTCAGGAGAACCCAACTGGGCTGAGTAGCAGGCTAGTGGAAACTCCCTGGCCTGGGAGTGGGCTGATCGTTGCCCCAGGGCTGGGAAAAACATCCACCCTGTCTCAGTAGTCATATTAATGCAAAGTTACAAGTTACATCAGCTTTTTGAAGACTCACGTCCCCTTGATCAACTGTTACTGACTTGAGCTAAAGTAAAATTTATTGTGTGTGAATGTGAAAATATGCACAGAGCAGCTTTAAGCTTTGCTGATAGTTTAGCACCAGTTGTTGCTTTTGTTGTTTAAAGAAGGTAGCTGTTAGAAAAAAAGATGTGTCAAGTCAAAAGGCTTGTAGCCTCTGCCGACTTATCTAATGAGGGGTCGTCACAGTGGATCAGGGTCCGCCCATTTATTGGGTATAGGTTTAATGACAGATGGCAATCATAACGATACCTAAAGAGCTGTCACAAGATCTAAAAGGAATACCCACGTCAATAAAGATACTGAAATCCTAATAATCTGATTAAGGTGAACAAGAAGAACAATTCTGCCTTTACATGTTGACTATTTTTTATCTTAAGAAGTGAACGGTGAAGTGTCTAAATTACCAACATTATAAAGTTTTAAGGCAAAGTGTCAGCTGTAACAGAGGCACTGGAAACGAAGCATTTATATAAATGTTTTTTTAAAGTAACATGAAACAGAGCTTAAATTGCAAGTTTATGAGTTAAATACCAAATGCATTTAATTTAATTGTTTACCGTTTCTGGGAAAACTCTGGTTAGCTTCACCGTCTGGTTAGTTTCACTGTCGGAAACCATCTGACGGTGTGTTTAAAACACTTTACACTTTAATACAGCAGCAGCAGGTATGATGCAGACCTACTGAAGTCACATCTGACCCACGTTGGACCTCCAAAATGAGATCGCTCACATGTAAACACTGACTGTCACACCAAATCTGACTGGAAAATTACCAAAATAAAGTTAGCTTTTTTTCCTCCAACGTGCTGGCACTCTCCTTTCCCTGCACATGCATGCTTTCTATTTCACTCTGTCACTCTGGTGTTTAAGCATCATCATTATTAAACCCTTCGAGCACACACAGGTCGAGGCAGATGGCCACCCACCCTCAGCCTGGATCTGCTGGAGTGTTAATCTGTTAAAGGGAGTTTTTCCTTTCCACTGTCACCTGGTGCTGCTCAAGTGGGATTTGATGGGTTTTCTATATAGCTGTATTATTATATTCTGTCAGGTATTAAACCTTACATTGTAAAGTACCTTGAAATTACTTTTACTGTCTGAAACTATATAAATAAACTGAATTGAAAGTGACTAGTTTTTAATCATTTACCTTCTAAACCTGCATATACACCACTGTGTTTTTGAAGCTTTACATGCTCTGCAATGACATAAAAAATGGTTTTATGAATTATAAGGAAAATGCTTCTCATATCTGGGGATCTTCTTTACAATCAGGCCCTGACCTCATGGTCCAGAAAGACTGAATCAGACTGACGCCAAAGATGAAGTAGGAAAAAAAAAAAGACACTGAAACAATGACAAATCGAGTGTTTGTAGCAGCAGTGACAGGAAGCTCCTCCAGGCAGTGTCTGGTCTCCGGAGCCTCGGGCCTGAATGTCTCTCTGTCAACAACAGCAGGAAATGGGGTCAGGAACTCTGCTTGACCCACTGGGAAGCAATAAAGACTAAACCACGCTTATACAGTACACACATTTGTACGAACACACACATACACACGAGGCGTTTTCGTACATGTAGCTGAAGAACCAACTGACACAAGTGGACAAAGAATATATAAATATAGAGCAAAAGTACTTTAGGCACACCATATCTGAGCAATTACCATCACCACTACTGCCATCATCATCATCTTCACCATTTATAATTTTCACTGAAATTATGTTCTACATGTGTTGCCATAGTTACATGTGAAATAAAATAAAAACAAGCAAATACTAAATGTTTCATCATTAACAGACAAACAAAAAGGCAAATATAACTTTTCTCACCACAGACCGTTCACAGTTCAAATATAAATCTAATAAAAGGTTGTAAATGGCCAAACATGCCAACCCAGGTTTCATGTTTCCCCCATTTAGGTATCACAACATAAGCATATAAATTCTTTGTTTGTTGGAGCTTATGAATATAAAACAAAAACAAAACAACGTCTTATTACTGATTTATTTCTTTATCCGTCATCATTTCGCTCGCTCGATCACAACTTTTCCACCAAACCGAGCTTGTGATTTACTCCGCACAAGTTCTTAACGTTGACCAAAACCAAAGAACCAGCTCCCAGCCAGGAAAACGGGTTCCAACCTTGCACCAGCTCTTTGCTGAACTATCATGACCAACAAGATCAACTGATTAGTAATTGGTTGCTAATTGCTAATTGGTAATTAGCAAGCCAATGGCTAAAGCTAACACAGGCTAACATTAACAGCCTGTGTTTAGTTTTACCAACAATTAAAATTGCATCGCATGTATTGAACGAGATGCGCATTTATGTTGGACCAGAAGTGTTTGGATGTGAGTTTAGACTCAAGCTCAGAAACAACTCTTGTACAGAGACACTGTAGTGGTTGTTGTTGTGATTAAAGTTAGCGGTGCTGTGAAGACAGATGCGTAGCGTAAAGACGTGGCTCTGCGGTGGCTCTCGAGCAAACCGGTTCCTACACTGTTCTTAAGTTGAACCAACTTTGAACCAGAACTAGCACCAGCCTGGAACTAGCACCACGTTCTTGTTAATCGAAAAGTGGTGTTACTGAGCCAGGGAGGAGGGGTCAGTGGTGCGTTTACTGTCAGCTATGGACGTATATTTGGCAACTTGTGGCTGGCTAGTTGTCACAGTTTAAGTAAAGGGTACAGGTGTGGGACTGGGGCAGGCAATTAGGGCATAATGTTAAAAACATATCACTAAAACAAATACTAATGCAAATATGCATAGCATTTTGCTAATAAAGAAAGCTAAGCTAACAACACAATAAAGCTGCGTTGTTAATTATTACATAGTATGAGCGCTTTTGGTGATGTTTTCTGTGGTTTTGTTTGTATGTGCGAATGCTCCAGCTGCTCCAGGATCAGTGCATTTCCAGATCAGTCACTGTCACCATCCTGGCACTATGTGCATTAATGATCAATAGCACTTTCCCTGCTGACACTGCACCCTTTAATCTAATAGGAAGCACACATCTGATCAATTTCTGTCTGCAGATAGCCAGTTTAAACTGCCAGTGCAGGACCAATGGACAGAAATGTGTTATCATTAATATATCCAAAACTCTATACAATCTGCCTGTGGGGACAAACAGGCAGATAATTGAACCCAGTTCTGGCGCAGTATCAGACTGATATCTGATGCTGGACAAACAGGCCTGGCTAGCTACTGGCAGAGGAGAATGGAAAGAGACAAAGACACACACACACACTCACACTCTGGGAGGAGGGAGAATTTGTTTCATACTGGAGACACTGGGCTGGTTGTTTCGGTTATGTAACGTTAAAGCAAGTTCAGTGTCTTATTACATTAGTGGGTGGTGTTATTGCATTATTAAAGGATAAGCCTGGTGATATTCTGTAGCTTATATAAAAAAAAACTAAACTGTTAATCCAGCTCTGCCCATTCAGTTGCCATTAATTCACATAACAATTAGTTCCTGTTAAATGAAAATCATATGAATCATATAAATAGAACACAAATATAAACGTTCACTTAACAAAAAACACTATATTTTATAAAACAGCTGGGCACTGGGGCTGCAAAACAAAAATTATTATAACATTATTTTTGTAGAAAAATGCAGCACAACTTATCCTCTTGTGAATAAGTACTGTGGACAGCCTGGCAGCAAGAGAAAGAGAACACACATGTGTGAACACACAACTCCTCACAAAGTCCGAACCCGATTCTCCAGATATAGTCTGGAGTGCATATGTAAGAACGGCTTATGTGTGGCTAAGATAAAACTGCCAATCTGACAGCTGGGATCAATTGCAGCCCTTCCACACACCTAAACAGGGTAAGGAGTAAAGATGATGCACAGTCAGTGATCTTTGAATACACAGACAATATTTGTTAGTGGTTTTAAGTCATTGTGTTTTTTACCATGAGATTTGTTGAATTAGCATAACCAAATCCAATTACAATGGCCATAATGTGATGATCAGTCAGCACAGTAACATAAGCAGAACACTGTTGGATTTTATGATATTCTTAGCTTTGTGTGTTCTAAAATGGGATTCACTGCTTTAGTTTTATAATAATAATATAATTATGTATTATATAATTGTCATTTGTTTGCTTTCTAGCCGAGTCTGGCAGTGTTGCTGCAGCAACATGGGGATGTATATATAGAGAAGCTAAAAGGACAAATACAAGATTATGAAAACAAACAGAGATATATCTTAAACACTGAGTAATAGCTGTGCTAAAAGTGAAAATGTGAAAAAAATATGATAAATTGCTTAATATCATCAAACTGCTACCTGCACCAATATCTGAAATTGGACCTTGTCTGTTGTTCTGTCATCAGTTCAGGAGGAACAACCATATAAAGACTTTTAAAAGAAACACAAGCTCATGTTGAGTAAATGCAGAGCTTCCTTGTACATACACAAGATGAAGCCCTAGTTTGGTTGTCAGAGGAGAGGAGTGGTAGAGGAGTGAAAACAGTGAGACATGAAAGGAACGTATTGTCTCATAATAACGTCAAGTCATCCCATCTAAAAGGATGCAAGTCAATTGGGGTCAGAGTACAATGTGTTCTTCCAAGTATAAATATCATGTGTCCCACAAACACATGAAAAAGCACACACACACACACACCTTACATAATAGAGGTACGTAAAACCAGGTCTCCATTATGTGGGCTTTATCATGACAACAAAGGCAGAGATAAAGTGAAGAGTCATCTGTCAATACTGAAAACAATACAGCTCTATGAAATTTCTACGAAATTAATACAAAGCCTGAGAAATACACTCACTGTCCACTTTATTAGGCACACCTGTACAATCTAATGCAACCATATTTACATGAAAGAGGAGACAAAACATCAGAACCATCTCTTAATATCCAGTGTGACTCCACCACCTACAATGATCAGTAACAGTTTCAGCAAAAACCGAGAAACTCTAACTTTGTTAAAATAGAATTCATGGCAGAGCTGATGTGTTGAATTGAATTGGACTGTACAGGTGTACCTAATAAAGTGGACAGTGAGTGTATACGTGTGACGAAAAGCCATTGAAGTAGTAACTCGACATTTTCACCCACCTTTATCTGCATAAGCATTCTGGTTAACATCTGCACATTCTCTATTTCCTAAACGTAAAACATCACATGTGCAGTTTCTATATGTATACAATTAAATAATAAACTGCTTTTTGAAGGTGCACTATACTCATAAACATGAAACTTGCCTCAGGACGAATAAAATGTCTCAAAGATTAAACATTTGAGGAATCATAATAAGAAGCGCAGCAGAGGGACAATATTTAGATGTTCCCTCTTTGCAATGATAACAATGCGACTGCTGAGTTTGCTTTGATCTGATTTGATGTTGCGTCCCATGAAATATTTATCAGCAGGAACTACACACGGTGGGACTCTGATTCGTAAAACAATGAAAACCAAGCACCCCCCTGACTCGATCCCTCCTCCAGCTCTGAGGCCCTGAATAAAAGTGTCATTAGTTTACTACACTGGAGGTGCCTCTGGGGAGCAGAGGAGTGGGAACTGGGAAGTGTATGTTGGCCTAACACTGCTGAGTAGGATGTTACAGGAACTTGGGCAGGGAGGACAGGTGATTTAAAGTTTTATATTGGTGCAACAGTGAAAGAAAGAGATGTGGTACTAAAAGTGTCGTCACTTCAACATGGATAATTTAAAACTGCAATAACTATATTTTTAAACAGTTTCTAAGAAAATGGGAAGAGATGTGTTGTCTCTCAGCTGTTCCAGTTTATTTCATGTTTCTAGGTTACATACAGAGATTCAGCAAGATGTTGCAATTTGTAATTGCTGCGGCCTGCAAGTCAGCCCCATCTGCCAACTAGCAAAACTCATGAGAAAAACATGCCCAAGCACAGGTTCTCATTTCAAACAGCCGTAGGTAAAACTGGACCTAAGACCAAAGAGGTGTTCTTGTGCACAGAGAGCGCTAACAGCTAATGGCGGCTCTGTAGGTCACCCTATTCTTATTTTATGCAAATGGTCTAAACAGATTAATTACACTGAGGCACATATTGCATGAACAAGCACAGTTTAGCAATACAGCATCTGGTCGTTTACATTTTGTCAAGTTTGAAGGGAAACTAAGGGTTTAAACCTGAGCCCAACCTGAGCCTGGTTGTGCTGGCAGATTCTTCTGTTATAGGGAATGTTTCCTCTCCACTGTCGCTCAAAGTTTGCTCAAGAGGGATTCTTTCTATTTAACTATGTTATACTATGTAATATGACTCTGTTTTGATTTCAAGGTATATAAATAAAATTGAACTGAAATCAAATATGAGTCAAATAAAACGTTTCAATAAAACTGAGCAGTGACACTTGCATCATGGAGGTAGGATTTATTGCATCTCGGTTTTGATATGGTTTTGTCAAATCTGGATTTAGTTCAAAATCTCTTATCAAAGTAAATAAACAAGTGTTTTGTTTCTACTTTATCCAGTGCACTAACAAACTAGAAACTGTCACCCATGTAAACTATGCACAGTCTGCTGAGCTGAAGGGATGAAAGACTTTCACTACATGTTATAACTGCTGTGTGATGTTCATTAACCCTGTCCTCACTGTGAGACTGTGCTGGAGCTCAGCAAGCATAAACAACACACTGGATATAAATTAATGAATTATACTTATCAGGTTTTTTAAAAGATTACCATAATGCACTTAACAGTGCATGAAGGTGAAGTCGCCGCTTCTCAAGTTCTCACAAACAAGAAAAGTCTTACTTTTGGCCTATTTAAATATTTATAGAAAGGATCAGACATTTCCCTATAATTTTCAGTATCATCATGCAAATATCACATTTTGTTGTCAGCCATCAGGCTAGTTTTTGTCTGTACTACTGGGCAGACCACTGACGAAAGCTTTTCAGCTGATTCAGCATGTTGAATCCGTGGCTGACCCAATGGTTGGAGAGCTCAAGCTGATTTTGTTTTCTGCCTCTGGTAGTTGTGCTTCTTCCTCTCTGACCTTCCACAGATATCCTGACCTCAGAGTAGTGTGTTTCTGGTGCGTGGTTGCTGCCCAATGTTTTTCATCTGCTGCCTGTTCTTCTTCTTCTCTTTTCACATTCCACTTACTCTAACTTGCAGAGGCAGATGACCACCCACCCTGAGCCTA
>OMLM01000335.1:9791-22223 GCA_900302695.1 Helostoma temminkii | reverse complement strand
TGTGTGTGTGTGTGTGTGTGTGTGTGTGTGTGTGTGTGTGTGTGTGTGTGTGTGGGAGAGAGAGAGAGAAAGTAAGAAATATTCTGGCAAGGAGAATCCAACCAATTAGCTGCAATAAACTGTCCTGAACTGGTTCATTGTCAACACTCATAAGAAGTGGGGGAAAAAATACTGCAGAGGGAGAGACAGAGAGTCATAAGCTCTACAGTTTAGCATGCACCCTTAGTGCTAATCAGCAGAAGTACACAATGACACACACTCGCTTCGGTATGTCAGTAAACACTATCAGTCAGCTTGTCTACGATAATAGTGAAAGAGTAAGCCACAAAGGGTTGGAAGAGGAGAGAGGAAGACAGGAGAGAAAAGGTGAGACAGCTGATTTCACTCTGTTTTTCCATTTTCCAAATGCAACATGGAGCAAAAATATAAATCCAACCAGAAACTTTGCTTGATTATTACTTGGGTTAATACAAAATTCAAAATGAAACTCTCATTGACAGTCAGGAAGAGTGACACAATCGTGACAAAGTTTAATACAGACCATACTTATTCCAGATGTGATTGTAAAGCTTCAAAACAGCACAGCACTAAAACCATCATAGCAAGATGGCAACTCACAGATTTGAATTCTGATAATAAATTAAACCCATCTAAAACCTGGCACAGCCGATGCTAACAGCCGAGACTGAATGCATCCAGTGAAGGTACTGCAAGAAAGCTGGAGAGAGAGGGTGAAATCAAAAGACAGAGAGAGGGAGGGATGATTAAAACAGGCAGAAAGTGAGAGCACTTACTCCCACCTCTCTCCATGTCTGCTCTTCGGTGTCACCCTCAGACAAGAGTTAATAGGCCAGCTTTCTGCCTCTGCTGCTCCAGCAGCCCCATACTGAGAACTGCTTCACCGCAGAGCCTCCAGCTACCCTGCAGGCAATTTGTCTTTTTGCCAATGCAACGGGTTTTCACCCCCACCCTGCACACATTTTGTTTCTTTAGCTAAATCAACATTTCTCAAGCAAATACAGCAAAAAGATGCAAACTGCTACATTAAAGAGATATTAGTTAAATTACCATAAACAAACAAGGCCTTTACAACAGTTTACATGCATTAAAGTAACCAGGTTATAGTCGGCTTTCTCGAGTAAGCTAATTTCTTAACTGTGAAGGAAATGGGAAACCTGGTTTCTGTAATTGGGGTAGGAGATTAGATAGAGAATTACTGCACAATAAATACGCAAAGCCATGTTGATAATTGCGTTTTTACAAGCGCGCATGTGCATGGCTGAGAGAAGCACAATAATGTCAACACAAAGTCGACGTCTTACACTGTAGAATGGAGAAGCTGGTCTGTCTGCTCTTCTCCCTCTAAGCACTAACAGCGCCACCACAAAAACTCATAATAAAAAAACATGTAGAGAAACATGTAGAGAAACTCCTTCTTCTCTCTATGCAGTTAAAATCTGTGAATGATGCTTCTAAAATGAGCGACAGGCAGAGGAGAAAACAGATTATCCTTTTGCTGAATGTATACGCAGATTTCTACTAACCAGGTTTCCGAATTGTTTGTAAACTGGTTCCACGATTTCCCAAGAAAGCTGTTTTTTCTGAGTAACCTGATTACTTAAGTGCATGTAAACGCAGTCAAGTAAAGCAGCTTCTTCTGACTTCACATCGTGCACCAATGAGGCAAATGTCACAAGAAATTTGCACACAATCGCTTCACGGCATAAAACAGAAAGCAGTGATCTTTTTCTTTATTTTTTGAAACAGCACAGAGTTACACTGTAATTAAATTATGTTTAGTCATTAATTACAGTATAGTTGTTTGGCCTGAATCCTGACCTGTGATTCACTGCTCATATCTCAGACTTGTTCAGTGATTCATATAGATCAGATGCTCGTCCCGACAGCTGGAGAAAAAATGTCCAATCAGAGCTTAATAGCAAAGCAAATGATGTAGACATAATGATTACGGCCAGCTGTGGCTCTCGGTGTGTGTGTGTACCTTATTTGTAGTTGTACTGAATAAACTGACTAAATGTAGATGTTAGTAAGCGTTAGGGGTGTAATGATTCTACTGATCCAGGTCCAGTTCAGACCTTGTTTGTCATTTTGTTATTTGCTTTACTTGTTGGGGTCTTTGAAAATACGGATGATCTCTGCTTATGTACCACTAGATACCATACACTTCCTGAACACTGATGATTTACACTCTGTTCAGTCCCTGAACTAGACCTACAGCTGACAGAGAGTTCAGGCTACACCTTCTTTTTAGAAACAATGTTAATGTGAAGCCTGGACCAGTACCTGCACATATTGCATTGAATTGTACAACCTTGACCAATGTTTCAAATACTTCAGTTCAAATATTCTGCAAGTATATGGAGGTGAACTAAACTACACTTATCTTTTTACAATACAAAAAAGATTTAATAGATTACATTGCTGTGCTGTCCTACTATAGGTCAGATCAGCGGCTTTTCTAAGCCCTTTAATTTTATGTCTTCATTAAACTTCTTCCTGTTAATTACAATACATCAGGCAACAGTGCACTTGCAGCCAGATGTGTGAAGGTTGGCTGGTTGTAGTTTTCTGTCTGTCCCTCAACTTTTTCTCACAAGCTTGCAATGCGCACACAAACACACACACACACACACACCTGGCCTGTGCTTAAAGGGTCGGAGCGGGGGTTGATGTAACTAATTGACTACAGGGAACATTGGAGAAGAAAAAAATCTCAACATGAAACTTATTTATGTGACTGAAAAGAAGGAACGCAGCTTTGTTTCACAACACTAGCTGAGTTATTATTGTTTATTTACTATTATTGATAAAGTGAGCCATGTTACCTCTAAACCACATATCCACATTGTCATGACATTAACCTTAAAAACTAGTTCCTTCATGTGTAAAAGTGTTTCTGGGATTGTTTTCTTGTAGCAACATAAAGGAAGAGTTGCTCATCCAGTTTCAGTAACCTAATCACAGTTGGTTCTTACAAAGAGGGATGTTATTACAGTTACATTAGCAAACTTTTTAAATGTAATTATTGTCATACTATACATTTAGAAATTCCTTGTGGTTTATTCTGCACTCATGCTGTATCAGAAATTATGGTTATATGGAAATAGGCTGACAAAGTTTAGAAGCTGTATCTTGTATTTACTGTATAAGAATTCCATGTGAGAATCCTAAATCCTAATTTATTACATGAAACAAGCACGTTTACATGCTGGGTTCATTTATGCTTTACATTGTGTCTATTTCAATTACAAGATGCTACTGTGGGTGCTCATTGTTTTTGTCGTTGCTCTTGTAATGCGTAAATATATGCATTAAGATGTACCCTTAAATATGTCGGTATGAACCTCTAATGTAGAGCTCCGGAAACTCCTCACTGGCCTGAATCTGGACTCCATTTATGTCAATCCTCTTGTGTTTTGGTGTGTGTGCACATTCAATTGGGCCGTCGGTATTAGTCAAAACATGAATTCCTACTAAACAAACACTTTTAATTACCAGACGGTTTTAACCTAATCATTACTGAATAGCAGGTATTTCATTTTCAGCCTGCTGTGAGGGTTCGGTTAGAACAGGTAACAGCTCAAGGGAAAGTCATTTCTTATATGCTGCTTTGCTGGACAGTCCAATAATTGGCTTGGATTCTGAGAAAGTCTCAATGTTCCCCAGAGAAAAACGTGTCAACCCAACCGCACAAAGATGAGGAACAATCTGCTAATAATCTGTATGGGCTTTGATTCTTTTGATGCCGACTGATTCATTTCCTGTTATACCCAAATTTCAAGGGAGATGATCCAAATTTAAACCACAGGGGCTTTGACTGAACACTGTAGCTTACTGGCTTTCTAGTGTGAATTTTAACACATCACTCATTATTTTTGTCTTTTTTACAGGCCCAGGGGAGCCCAGGATGTTTACACACCCAGCTTTAAATGGAACTGATATCCACAACAACTGATGTTGTTGTGTTTGTTTTTCCCTGTGACTGCTAAACTAATTTCCTCTGGAGGGACAGCAAAGATAACCTTGGATGTTTTAGGATATTAATTTAAATGCTGTTGTCACAAACAAGACTCTCATTTTGATTGTGTTTTATGTTTTTCCATCCACTTTAACATAGAAACATGTACAACAGACATAGAAATATAGGTTTTTTATTTACTGAAGAGCTCTAAAATTCATAGTTGTTCTGTTTTTGAAGACATTGTTTTATCCAAGCACCAAACCCAGACCAGTGTCGACTTAATTACCACAGATACTCTGGGAAAGTCCTGCAGGCTTTCGAACTGTCACAAGGGTGTGGAGCAATTAAGTAATGAAGCTTTTCGCATGCATGCATGCACACTCAGGAATGTCCAAACACACATACTACACATAAGTATGTATACATCAAGAGGGGTTTCCATACATCTGACACTCCCAGAGAAATGCAGACAGACCAGCTCCCACCCTTTTCCTGCATTCCTGTATGAGCCCACCAGCACTTCAAAAACAGCCCCCACCACTACCACCACCTCCCCTCCAGATGACAGCGTCTGCTAAAAACATGCTCAGCTCTGTCGCACACGAAGACACAAACACCACCTTCTTATTGGAAACTTGGAGAAAAACAAGTCACAGGTGCAGCCAAATCCCTGGGAGGGTTTCGTATGTTTTGAAACACAATTGTCCACTTTGACAGCAGTTTATGGTTTAGAAAAGTTTACTTGTAAAAGTTATTGAAATGTCAGATATATTTTCTCTTTCTCCTAGAAGTCTGTAAATTTCTTAATCTAGTCCTGGTAAAAGTACACCATTGATGTTAAAAGTGGAATAAGCTATAAGTGACCGTTTCTTAACACAAGCAGCCTTAATCATATGTCTCACCTGCTCCTGGGCTGTTCTGATTTGCTTAATTTCAATTTCTTCTTTGTGTTAGCAGGCATGGTACATCACTTTGTGTCTGCTCCTCAGAGGTGCATTCCCACTTGCTTTAGTTCTGTGCCCGAAAGCTTCTATTAAACCCGCATACACATAAATCAGAGGATATGAAACGCAAGGGAGAGAAGAGACACGTGGGGATACTGTTATTTGCTAAAGCAAATGGCAGAGCTCTATTGTGTGTCCACCAGTCTCTTCCGCTCTTAGTCATTCCCTGAAGATCTACAGTCTGTGTACTGCTCCACTCAACCGCCTCATCCACCTGTTTGTTTACTTATTCCCTCAGTTCCTCCACCATCAACATCATTCCTTCTCACTCTGTCTCTATTCCTATTCTCTGAAGGTTCACTCCATCCTTGATTGCTACAGTATCTCTATCCTTCCATTATTTCTTTCCCCATTCATTTCTTTACTTTCTCCTTCCATATCTCTGTGACTTACTCTTTTCATCTTCCCGATTTTTGTTTATCCTTTTCCCGGAAAATGTGTAAAGTGAGATACCATCATGTTTAACATTTGCTACTGTAAAGACAAAAATGTATGTTTTTTCTACTGAATGTTTGCACTGCATTTCTGATTCACCCTGTTCACTTGAATAAAACGCTGGTAGTAGATATCACTACTGTTGGTGCCTGGACTGAAAAAAGGGACTATCACCTTTTGATTGGACAAGACGCATCGGGACCCGATGACGTCACGCCAAGTATAAAGTAACGGACCTGCCCTTACTTCACTCTCTCCAGCCCTTCATTCGCACTGTTGGTCAACGTCGGAGATACCCTCTTCAACCACAAACTCTTTGTTCTCAAGGCCCACACTTGTTGAACTCTGTTTTGCTGCCGCTATTACACTCTTTTTGTTTTGTGCATAGTTTCTTTTTCCCGGTCACTTTTGGTTCCTGTTGGAGCTTCCGCGCGAGAGAGACAGGATCAGCTGCTTTCGGCCCGCCGAACATCAATTAGAACCAGAGGACTGGACATTTTTTACTGCTGTTTAATCAAGACTCAACAACAGTAAGAGGCAAAACTTGTCTGATGCAGAGATTAACGTTAAATAACTGATAAAGGTTGTTACAAAGGTCGACCACATTCACAAGTAAAGTTTGACTCTGACAAGAGTTTAATTTCTATCTTGTTGAATAGTGTTGTGATGTATTGTTGAACATCCTCTATGATCATTTTCTCTCTTCTCTCTCGGTCTCTTTACTAACCGTTCTTTGTTCTCCGGTGTGTGTGTGAGCGCCAATCGCGCTTCACACTTCGATCGCGCTCAACACACACACACATTCTTCACATTCCAAAGATCGCGCCTGTCTCAGACGCCATCTTCAATTTCTTTGTTATGCCTGTCATGAAGATGTTGAACAATTTTGAGACTGCATTTGAAATTAAAAGTGCATTGGTAGGAACCACTTGCAACATTAGTTGCGTTGAACTATTTAAGCTCAAAAATTATTTGAATCATTCATTGCAAACAACTGAAAGTTTGTACATTTTGAGGAAACACCTAAAATTCAATAGTGATCGAATAATTCTGAGTAAGTTGCTCAAAAATCAACCACTCGTTCGGATTTAGACAAACAGGATAGAGGAATTCTTTCAAAATCAAAATTCAAAAGACCGTATGCTGCATCTTCTTTTGCTTAAAGACATTCTGTTACTGGTGCCTGCTACTGCCCCTCTTTTGCTGCACTGTGCAGTCAAAATATTATATGCTTATTAAGTAACAGTCTAAATGTTTAGATTTGTCTTTCATACCAACAGCATCTGTGCAATATTTACCAGAATAAACATCTACAAACATTCCTTTATGCTATGTCACAGCTGTCAACATTAAATTCAAGTCACTGTTTGAGGGATCATGTTTACTTTCTCTCCTGAAGTCTTTGCCATTTAAATAAATGCCAAGGAAGTAACATTATTAGATCAGATTGTCTTACTCCTCTAAACTGATGGAGAAAATGTCTCATGTTCATCTATCCATCTGTCAGTTTATCCACTGCACCGTTTTTCTTTCCACCCATTTAAACAGGGAGGAGATGCTATGATAGGCCTGAGCCTCAGGGATCCGCTGGGGGACAAAGCAGCAGTAAATGTTTACTCTCCTGCAGGCACTTGGCTTTAAGTAGCCAGCCAGGGTGCACCAGGCTCCCTTATGTGACTGTTAATGTCAGATGCCTCATCTTGGCAACCAGGCTGAGAGCACCGGTGAAGGGACACAGGCTGAAAATCGGAAGGGAAAAACAATCAAGATGAGACACAAATAAAGTGTCACTCACTCACACGCATTAGCTGTTTCAGAGCAAGTCAAACTGAGCGTGCACGCAAACAAAAATGATCTTCAGAAGAAACAGAAAAAGAGCAGGCAAACTTTGCTGTGTACCATCTCGTCTTGTGTCTCACTCTCTGTTCCACACAAACACACACACTCAGACCAGTCAAGTGAAATTGGCAGATGGTAGATTAGTAAAAAAGGCGGATGTCGTGGTCCAGATGTTGCTAAATCCACAGTGCAGAAGGCAAAAGGCTTTGATCTGCCATAACACAGAGGAACTACCGGAGCTGGAGACGAGTAGCGGAGAAGAGAAGAAAGAGTTAAATCAAATGAATATCTGAATGTTAGCATGGAAGAAGGAGAGAAGAGACGGACGATATTCCCGAGTGACATGTATCAGCATTTCCTATAAAATACCCGAGGGATAAACCACATGTACATGAAGTGTGCATCTACTTATGCAGGCGCCTAAACACACACAGTCCAGACTCCCACACATGGCTCTTGGGTTTAATCACATGACACATGACATCCATGTGGGAAACAACAAAGACACATACACATAAACACAAAATCAACCCACACTGAGCCTGAGGGTAGCCTGCAGTAAACACCACCAGTGAACTGGGGAATTGCTTTAAAACACACAAGAAGACACGCAGAACTGTTTTCTTCCCCAATATAATTTAAGAAAGCTGCACTCATTTATCAACACCTCTTCGTACTTTTCCCTGTACAAGTTCTTTCGGTCAATCCTTCAAAGTAGTTTTCTTTTGGTCAGTGCCACTTAATGACAAAACCCTGGTTGAACAAAAGTTAAATAAACCAAAAACTGCCAGCTAAATCTCTGGGTGGGGAATGTGTAGGAGACACATGCCAACACATTTAGGCTTTGGCAGGTTGTGTTGCCAGCTCTAGCACACATACCTCAGCAGGATAAAAACTATTGTTTGGAGGTGAAATGTTTGAATTTCCCAGGTTCCTCAGGCTGAAGTCAGCCCGCCTGCAAGCCTCCAGAGGTGACTGGGTTTATAGTTGAGTCTGACTCACCCGCTGGAAACAGAAAAGCAGCTAGCTTCTGGCTCAGTCACTGTGGTCAGAGAGTAGGCCTGCCAGCAGGGCAGGCGACCAGTCATTCAGTCAGCCTGCCAGTTCTGACTTCTCTGTCATTTCAGTGAGGTCGGCCAATGAGTCAGTAAATACAGTCAGGCAGCCAACCTAAAATGTGGTCAAAGATGCACCACTCAAACTGTCATTGTGTTTTTTTTGTTGGATACTGGCCAAGCTACAAGAACAAAGTTCACTCAGTCAGCCAGATGTCACTTAAGCAAACAAATCAGTCAATGCAATCAGTCAGCAACGCAGGAATTCTTTTATGTGATTAATAAAGCATCCCAACCACATACTGTGGTGAGGAGAGAGAAAGAATTTTGTTCTTGTTTTCATTCAACCACCCACTGACCTTTTACTCATCCATTCAATCAGTCAGGGAACTGGCTGGATTACCAGGCAGTCAACAAGCAGGTCACCAAGACAAGCGGTCACTGTGGTTGTTCGGCCAGCGATGCAGGAAACCTAAAATGTGGTAACAAGAAACCCACTGACCTACTCAAGTGGTGAAGAGGTAGAACATGAGTGCTTGAGTAATGGTACTGAGCCAGAGAGAATGCAGTCCAGTCATGTGGCAACCAGCTCAACCAACTGACAGTCAAAGAGATGGCTAATCACTCACCCATTTTGCCAACAAGTCTGTAAATAAGCCAGCAATCACACAGTCAGTCAATGACTCAATCACCCAGGCATGATTAAGTCAGAGGTTGTCTTCATTAACTGGAGAAAAAAATGGGAGGATGTACCCAGTGACTCTGCACTCATCCAGAGATGAGAATGTATTATTATGTTGCTGTATTTGTCATTATGGTTTCCCTCCTGCATCAGTGGTAAGTTTATTAGGCCTGTTCCCACAGGAAGGAGATCAAAAGCTCTTTCACAATAATATGTTATAATATGTTATTAGTTTTGTCATGGGGACCTACCAGATACAGGAAAAACAGTCCAATTTGGCCTGCACTTTAAGAAATACAGTTCTCATATTCACTCGCCCATCCAACCAAAATCAACCAAATCAGCTTGTGGTCAGAAATACACCCACTGACCCTTCATTGCAATGTGGTGATGAGTTCATGTGGGTAAATTTGGCTTTTCTATAACCATAACTGTCCATCAACGAGTTAGTAAGTCATTCATCTGAGCCATTAGCTCATCTCTTCATCCAATCTATGAATGGTGAATTTATATGGCTACCATTCAAATCATAAAAGAATTCAGTTTGTACTAATAAAGTCATTATAGAGTCCGTAAGTTGTTCCATCCGTCGGTCAGCAATTTACTACAGAAAAACATCTGGGAGAGCAGTCAGCAACTCCCCAGGCCAGATCTTTTTTGACCTTGCAAAACACTGATGCTCTGTCAGTTATCACTCTGTGTTTAGTATATAGTGTGCAACAATAATTTAATTAAGTGTAGAAAGTGTAGAACAGCTGTTCAATCACTGGATTTACAAGCACTTTAGTAACCAGGTTATATTGGGTCTTGTAAACAAGAACCTGGTTTCTGTGATCAGGGTAAAAGATCAGAGAAACCAGATTTCCCCAGATAGATTCCTAAACCTCTGCGTTCTACTTTAGTGCATGTGCACGACAAAAGGCTGCAGACAGAATCAGTAGAGGAACGAAGATGTGGCATTAAAGAAAAGATGATGACATTGAGCGATGTCACCTTGTTTTTAAATCAAATCAGTTGAAAGTCAGACAAAAACTCAAACGAACACATTTTTGTCATTTTCCATTGCATATTTACAAAAAAAAGAAAAAATTTAAAGTTTGTGCTTTCAGAACACATTTCAAGTAGACAAAAAACAAATTACTTATTACAGTAACCAGGTTACTTAAATGCATATACAGTAGACTCATTCCAGGTTTACCTATGTTATTCAGGTTACTTTACCAGGTCATTCAGAGAGTACTTAAAGGCTGAAACGGGGCCTTTGAGGTTTCAATTGTGAAACTATAAAAACGAGCTTCGAATAACAACTTCAACATCACTGAAGTCTCCTAGACTAAAAAATAAACCAAAAGAGCAACTACTTAATTGTCTGTTTTCAAACGTACTACTTCAAAAAACAAAAATCACCATGAGTATGATGAGGCAGAGTCAACAACAGTTAACTTTGATTGTCCTCAGCCAAACACATGGTGCGACTGAGGTCTTGCTAACCTTGATTACAGTTTTCTACCTCGTTGACATAAAATATGAACCATGAGACTGTAGTCATCCATTTGTTTTTAATATGTTTTTCAAACGGCAACATGTGGAATAATAATCAGTGTACTTTGGTACACAGCTGTATGACAGTCATTCTGTGATTCTTCAAGATGGAGTTAGTATGCGACTGCTGCAGTCGCTATGGGTCCCTCAGACAGACAGTAAATTGCTTACTCGTGTGCTGGACTCTCTTCCCTTCATCTCTCCTATAGATTCTGCAAGTCATCCATATACAATTGGCTGCAATTCCCCATGCAGCAGGTTCAACACAAAGTGCATGTGCGTGCAAATCAGCCTGTTAGCTGTTCATTCATCCATTTAACTGCTGTTATTTATCAAGAGCCACAGTGTGATAGACATCCAACAGAGATCAGCAGTGTGTGTGAAAGCTATTAGTCCACGTGCACCCTCTGACCCTGTACATGACAACTCTGCTGCTCTTATTTATCTTATCATCTGATGCAGGGTTGTTTTGGAAAGATCAGGGGGTATGTTGGGGGAATTTCCAGATGTTGTGTTGTGATGTTGTGAATTGTTGTGGATATAGTGACACATACAGACACACAGTTATGACGGTGTGTACATGCGGTTAATGGTTATGATCATGAAAGTGAACACTCACAGTGACTTACTAATGCATAAGGGGACCAGGCTGCAGCTGGGCCAGGCAGTTGAAATCCCTCAGGGACTTTTCAGTCATCTAACCACCAGCCTTTTCCTCCTTCCCGCCCTGTTTTCCTTTTGTTTTATGCTTGTCACTGTACTACTTAAATCAGTATTTCGCTGCCTGCCTGTCTTCATCACATGCACTGGAGAACAATTGCACTGGGTGTTTCTAGCTCTCCTTCCTTCAGCCAAGAGTTGCAGACATGGAAAAAAAGTCATATGAAATATTTTCTTTCCGAGGGAGGACTGAAAGTTTATCTTTCAAAAGCTTGTTCACACACAAACTCTTCTGGACTGTTGCTTTGAGCTATTTCTTTTTTCGCTTGAGTTGAAAATCAACATTTAAAATTCACAAAGACCGTTTTTTAGGTCATGACAATGTTCGGATTTAGTTATGAAAAGTCTTCACCAAAGAGATAATGAAAATAAGACACGATTCCCTTCTTAGCATTCCTTGCTGCAACCGCACAAACACACTAATGAGCTAACTTGTGGTTTGCGGTGTCAAGGAGAATTGTTAGCGATCCCCCAAAAGCTATTTTAAGCAGGCGAAGATATAAACTTTACTGTATTAAACCCACAATATGACAAGAGCCCTGGTGGGAAAAAACCCTAGCAATAATAATGACTTGTCTAGATATAGTTTTTAAGCTTAAAATACAGCAATACATGACATTTAGACTGTTCTCCATCTTCACTTTCCAGCCATTTGTCTCTCTATCCATCTTACTGCCCTCAGGCTCTCTTCATCCATTATCTGTGTATCTGTGTGTGTGCGCATGTGTGTGTCAGTCGCTCACTTATTAGTGGCCGATTAGCCTTCTTACCCAGTGCTGAACTGTCTAGCCTACACACTGCAATTGCATTAATGTGCGTGTGGGTGTGTGAGCGAGAGGATGTGCATATGCTATATTTACATAAATAAACAGAAAAGGCCTGTTTTGTCAATAACAGCCAGTGGTTTTACATGGGTCATGTTTTTATAGAAATCCATCTATTCAAATTATGTTGGCTCGCACTTCCTTTTCAATGCAAACGTTGACTTATGAGCTTCCTTTCTTAATTTTACTGGGGAAATTCCAGGACAAATATCATTTTTATCCAGTCCGGAGAGTATAAATAAATTTACACAATGTTATTTACAGTAATACTCAATCTGACATCTGTAATGCAATAATATGGTCAATACTGTTTGCAGTGTTTTCTCAGTACCAAAATATAAACACATCT
>OMLM01000334.1:61983-72309 GCA_900302695.1 Helostoma temminkii | reverse complement strand
AAGTTATGAAAGAAAGATTTGTGAAGTAGTTTTTGTCTGAATTTTCTTTGTTGATGAAACAACAAATCATCCTGGTGGGAAAAAAAGCCAAGATTGGCCATTTGCTTTTTTCATGAATCAGTCATCTTAAAGGATAATTATGGTTTATTTCAACTTTTGCCTTAATTTAGCCCCGGTGGCCCTAAATAAGCAGTACAAACATTTTAAATTATTTAGATTGGCTGATCCCATGACTGGCAAGCTAACACACTAAATTAAAGTGGTGAACATAGTAAACACTATACATTCTGATTATCAAGAGGTTATCACTGCAACTGTCAGCATGTTAGCATGCTGATATTAGCATTTAGCTCAAAGGATAAAATATTAAGACAAGCCTTTGTGTGCATACAATTATAATCCTTGAACTAGTATAATAGATTAGATTGGCATTAATTTTAGCTTCTTTGCCTGTTTATCTTGCCTTGTCAGACATTTTTAGTAATGCCAAGATATCTGAACTTGGTGAATACATTGTTATAATTTTAAAATGAATGAAATCAAAAAGTACTAAACCAAGTCTGAAGTTGTAGCAAACTTGAATTATCCTTTAAGCTTACATATAGATGATCTATGCTGAACTATCATAAAGTAGTATTACACACAAACGTCTTGAAATTTGAGCTGTTCACTATTGTTATTTCTGTACTAACAGTATAGACTGCCTGATAATGTAAAATGTCAGTGTGACACTATTGGAAATTGTTGACATTTTATACCAAGCTGCTGATGGTGTGGGGCTGGTTTTCTGATTCTTTGAAACCCACAAAATTATATTATTGGACAAAGGGAAACTGACATTTTGAATTTGCTTTATTTTAAATTTCTTTCTGTTTCACAGGTCTCTACTTCTTTTAGACTCAAAAACCTTCTTTGCATTGTTACCATCACCCATTACAACTATACAAAGCTGTTGCTGAAAGCAATTCTCCTGAGAACATTTATAAGAGCAAAAATGTTCTTACAGGTATGACATATTTTAACAGGCATGAATATTTGGAGACATCTGTGTACACGGGCCTTCTTCCTTTTACCTCTGTCTAAAATCAAACTGATACGTAAGGAAATGCCTTACTGCTTTCTTGCCTTTTCAGTTTATATTTCATGATAGCTGATGTGTGTGGTGTATTATAGCTAAGAGGGAGGAAAATGATTCCACTTCACTGGTCAGATTTGATTCGGGAAACTGAGAGCAGCACAGGGAAAGGCAGGGGGAACAGGAGGGCTTGTAGAGAAGTCTTAAACAGACACCAAAGACATCTTGACATGCCTTTTTCATAACGAATGAATATTTTTCGGTTCCCGTTTCTTCTGCAACCCATGAAACCAATGCTCCCTTCAGCACAAACAACCTATCAATCAGCAAGACTTTTCCTGTCAAGATGAAGGATGCGCTGCACATGCATTTCCAGAGACTGTGATTTGTGTTTGCATACCAAACATGAAGAGTGGAATTAGATGTTGGGTGTACATCTCTAAGGCCAAGCATCATTTTTTTTCCATATCATCGAAAGCATTCACGTAAGGGGAAAGAGATCAATACATTAACTGCATCTAATCATGGCCTCTGGGTGTCTGATAAGCTTAGAAATCTGTTTTATAGTTTGCACTGATGGTGGTGATAATTTTAAGCTACAAATGTCTACAGCAAGGTGAGACTCAGCAAGAAGAAGAAAACATTTGATTTGACAGTGACATGTTAAACTCACAGTAAGGGGACAAGGTTTATCTTCACAGACTGTATCTTACTAAGTCCATTTTTCAGCTGTCATAAAACTGTAGCTCCTCACTCTGCTTCTCCTCATCGTGTCAGAAGAATCACGTACTGTGCGCTTACTATAACTACACTGGAGGGCTCTGACTCTCCTCTCGGGTCATGTTTTTACTTTTTTAATCACAAGAGCTAAAGCACTGTCACTGGCAGTGTTTATCAATACACTCAAAGACTTGAAAAAAGAGAAGCAGTTGTTTGCAATGTCTCGATTCTCACATAATCCCTCTGCCAGATGGAGACTAGCTGCGTGACCCAAATCTGCCGTAGAGGCATTTGCTTTGCATAGACGGCCTCAGATGTGTGCAATGCCTTCAGAGCCATGTGCAAACATAAAAGAATAAAAGAGTGAAACTGTAAAAAAATTTGTAATAACATGGAAATATCGATCCATCCATAAATATCATACATACAGATTAAGTTTCAAGCGGTGAGGAAGTAGTATGGGTTTTTTTCAGTTTTGGGCAGGGGTGGGATTTTCACTGTTCATTGAAGCTGACTTAATCACAATTCATACTTTTCATGAACAAACCTGACTCGAGTTGTGTTGTCGCCATAAAAATGAAGAGTTTGTACTTTGTGACTCTGAAACTTTTTATATTTGTGTTTAATATATCAATGAGTACCTCTGTTAACTTTTGTATAAGACCTGACTATAGTATATACAAACACACACACATACACACAACACACCTCCACAAAAGGGACTCCAGTCTGTCTCTGTGACAGCTAAATGTTGTATAACTTTTATTTTGTGTCTTATGAACCACATCTCTTCCTTTTGTAGTTATTGGTAAACGTTTCGATTTCCAGGTGACTTTGATTTGGTTACTCTTGTACTACTAAGCTCTGTATTTGCAAGCACTGTAAATGCGATTCTCATTGGATTCGTCCTCTGTACATTTAGTACTCTGATGTTGCTATTAATAAAATGTAAAACATGGGCTTGTGCTATAAGGAGTTTATTGCAATGAGTCCAGGGCAGTGCAGTGATCAGGGCAAACAGCACAAAAATAAAAGATTTGAATATGAATTCAAGCTTTGGTCTGTACGCGTTTTTCAAACGAAATGACTTGCTAATTTTAATGGTAACATGGTTTGTTAGCATCTTAATGAATAAATAATTAGTTAAATGCTAAATGTGATACATTAGTATTTTCTCTGAGAACAAATAAGACCAGGAATAACCTGAGCACCGTCATGCACTGACACATACAGTGATCACATACAGTACATAACTATTTACTTTAGCTATAATTTTATCTGAAGATACATTGTATTGAAAAAGTATTTCTCTCCTTCCAGATTTGCCCCCCATGAAATCATGTATGAACTGTGATTAACCACATTTGTTGGAAAGCTGAGTTCAATTTCACTTGCCACACCCAGGCTGGTTACTGCCAGACCTGTTGAATCATGAAACAACTTAAATAGGAGCTGTCTGACATAGTAAAGCATGATAAAAAATCTCAAAAAGCAACACGTCATGTCATGATCTAAAGAAATTCAAGAAGAGATGAGAAAAAGTAACTGACATATATCAGTCTGGAAATGGTTACAAAACCATTTCTAAGGCTTTGGGACTTCAGTGAGAGCCATCATCCACAAATGGAGAAAAAGTGGAATAGTGGTGATCAATTCCAGGGAATCTTTCCAGACAACGATTCATCAAGGAGGTCATAAAAAAAAGCCAGTGGTGTGGTTTGAGGAAAATTTTTGATGAAGCCAAGTGACTTCAAATGTCTTGTGAGGGAGTATGTCACTGCATATACAGCCTATGTAATGTAGCCAGATGAGCTAATAGAGCGCCTGCAGAAGCAGGACTTGCTGTGACTGACACATGCACATACACCAACCAACACTTGCGTGTGGGCTTAAATGCCCTATTATAAGATACCCAACTCCCCGCTCAAATATGTATAATAGTAATGCATAATAATAAGTAAATGAAGCAGCCATTTAAATATTTGCAAATTCAGTCGGGAGATGTTTAGGGTACATGTATCAAACACATGGCAAACATCGTTGTGTATGCCTGACATACACATATATGTCCTTATCATTATATGACATCAAGGGTCTGGGCGATTGGCCAAAGGGAGATTGGCATCCCTTGGCATCCTCCTGACTCATCATAGTTTGAGAGTACTTTGACAATAACCTAATTTGATTGGTTAATCATTTAGGGGTTTTTTTTTTCACCAACCTGGCCTCCCCTCTGATGTGATAGTAGTGATAGGAGAGCAATACTTATGTACTCAGAAAAGGGGGGAGACATGACAACCAGCAATAACAAACCAAATCTGATGCAGGTAATGTTTTTATTAAAATAATAACTATGGTACAGTTTTAAAAAAAGGGAAGGCCTGGCTTCCCTTGGTGAAAAACACCACTGAAAAAAACCCCAAAACATCTAAAGAACTGCAGGCCTCACTTTCCTCAGTTAAAGTCATGTTTCATGTTCATGTTTAAACAGGAAGAAACAGACAGGGCAAAAATTGCATCCATGGGAGAGTTTCAAGGAGAAATGCACTGTTGACCAAAAAGAACACAAAGGCTCATCTCAGATTTGCCCCATTTGGGCAAATATTTTGTTGGGCGACACACATGATGACATAAACTTTTGGTTTGCGTCCCTTTACATCTAGCTTAAAACTAACACAGAATTTCATAAAAAGAACAAACAATTAAAAATTTGCACCTGCAGCCACTTTACAACTCCAAATATACTTATACACTGCTCAAAAAAATAAAGGGAACACTTAAAACAACACATCCTAGATCTCGATGAATAAAAAATTTCCAGTTGAAAATCATGAGCAATGTCTTATCAGGACATGCTCCTGATGAGACAACAGATGTTCTCCTGAGGGATCTTCTCCCAGACCTGGATCAGGGCATCAGACAACTTCTAGACAGTCTGAGGTGCGACGTAGTGTCGGTGGATGGAACGGCACATGATGTCCCAGAGGTGCTTGATTGGATTCAGCCCAGACCATAGCGTCAATGCCCTCAATGCCATCAAAGCCATCATGCAGGAACTGCTGACACACTCCAGCCACATGAGGCCTAGCATTGTCATGCATCAGAAAGAACCCAGGGCTCACTGCACCAGCATATGTTCTTACAATGGGTCTGAGCATCTCATCCAGGTACCTAATAGAAGTCAGGGCACCTCTGGCTAGCACATAGAGGTCTGTGCGGCCTTCCAAGGAAATGCCTCCCCAGACCATCACTGACCCATCACCAAACTGGTCATGCTAGAGGATGTTGCGGGCAGCAGAACGTCAGTAAGGTTTAGAAAAATTATCCAGTTCATTTCACTAAATCTGCAAGTGAACCTTCACCCAAAGTTCCAAGTTCAGCCAGATGTTACTATAGGTTCTACTATAAGCTTACAAAAGTGATAAAACTACAGAAGGAATATACTGTATTGAAACACCACCTCAAGACATTAATCACCATGTTGTTATTCAGCAAAAATCATGTGTCCTTCTTTAACTGAGGTCTGCATGGTTCAGTTCAGTTCAAATTCCTCCAATTAAACACTATTTGTAATTAGCTAGGACCTCCACTTTCACTAGGCCTAATCTGTGAATGTAGCCGAGTATGTGCATGTATACGTACTGTTAAGAATATGCACAAAAAATATTATCTAGTTATTGACCTCAAAGCACTTTTGCGTTGTTAAAATAAGTCTGACACCATTGTCTATCTGGATAAAATGCTCCAAAATGAGCAGTGACATATTCATAGGGAGGCCCATAGAAGCTGCAAGAGCTATTTTTCTACCTGATTAAGGTGTGAAATGTCTTCTCAGTTGGCTTTTCTTCCAATCTAGAGCAGTCAACCATTAATAATAGGATTGATTAAAGCTTTGTGAGCATGGCGCCTTTAGTTTAGTATGCACTTTACAATTGTTTATGAAGGCTGGGTAAAGAATCCTGTTTAACATTTGCCCCAGTAGCTACCTCATCCAAGTAGCTCACATAAAAAAGATGATACTGTGAAACTGTACATGAATTATTAGCCAGTCCAATGACATCTATCTAGGGTTAGCAACGTTAGTCAGTCGGTTCATCTGTGATCAGTTTTTCTAACCTTTCCTGCATTGTCACCACAAGGTCATGTGGTGAATTTGCTAAACAAGGCGGAAGTTGTTAGCGGGTTTGATTCCTGGGGTCGGCCGGGGTCTTTCTGTGTGGAGTTTGCCCGTGTTTGCATGGGTTCTCTCCGGCACTCCAGCTTCCTCCCACAGTCCAAAGACATGCAGTCAGGTTAACTGGGGATTCTAAATTGCCCGTAGGTTTGGGTGTGAGTGAGAGTGTGTATGGTTGTTTGTCTATATGTGGCCCTGCAATAGACCTGGACTTGTCCAGGGTGTGCGCCACATCTCGCCCACATAACAGCTGCGATAGGCTCCCCTGCAGGGACTAAGCGGTTCAGAAAATGGACGGATGGATGGATACCTGCTAAACATTGATGCATAACAAACAAAACAAAAAAAGTAGATCAATCTTTACTGTAGTTTGCATAGTTGATCCTGAAACAAATAAATATAACTGCAATACAATATAATGTAGAAGTCGTGTTTTCAACTACTGTCATGTAAGCAAGGTGTTTAAGGGCCTAGGATCTAGTTTGGTTTTGACTAGTTTGAATGTTAACATCAACAAATGTAAATGTAAACATCTGAATGAACAGTTGAAAATCTTATATTCACAGTTTTAGACATTATGGTTTTCTTCACTGAAGTAATTGCTTAAATGTGGGAAGTCAAATGAAGAAACTCAATCAGATGATCATACACTTTGTCAACAAGACCACAAACTATGGAAATTAAAGACAAGTTGTAATAAACTAGAATTATCCTGAATTAAAAAGCTGTATAATGAATTTGTCAAAAGGCATTCTATGTTTTCTGAAGTAAATAAGTTAAGTTTTAGGGAATCTAATATTGTAGTTTGCCTTCAATTTCATTTTAGTATAAACTCAGTTGATTTAATGCACATTCAGCTACTGGTTCATGTGAAAGTAGCATGTAAAAAAGATGCAATGGTTTTCCAGGAGACTGGCTTAATAATGAAAACATCAATATTTCATAGGGACACTCAAATTAACAATAATGCTCAAAATAAATTGTTCAATTTCATTGTGGTTTACTGGTATTGATCTGGATTTGTAACATCACACATTTTGTTGTGCACTATTTTCATAGCAAAATGGTATCACTGGTGTCCGACACAGAGACAAACAAGCAAATGGACAGGGGAGGCAGGACACAGGCGCGCGCACACACACACGTACAAACACACACACGTACACACAGCTGCTTCTATTGATGAAACAACAAATGTTAATTTCCCCAAGCAGCCAGTTAGCAGTTTTCCAATTCTTTTCAATCTTGGGATCAGAGGCATCTCTCTCATTCTTTCATGCCTCTCTCACATCTCTGGGTTGTCGTTTTCTTTTAGTTTCGCCCTCATTTTTTCCCATGCTGTCTGGTTGTTTCTGGGATCACCTGAAGATACAGTCCTGCTCGCCTGTTTGACGAATTGGCATAGGCAGAATGAGTCCTCCTCTATGCTCCCTAAAGCTGGGCTCTGTCCTCGGGGAGGCCTGCCAGGCCGCATTAGTATGAGGCCAGTTGGATCAGTCTGCACTGACTGTGACAAGCCTGGAGCCCCGCTCACTCCTCTTACATTAAATAAAATTATGTAGCCCTGAATGTACAGATGGGCCTCATCAATGGGGTGGATGGCACATGCCAACAGCTGCCAGGGAAATACTTCAGTGTTGTGATATTAATCCCTGCTGAAAAACTCCACCTACCAGACTCTGCCACCACCACACCCAGTCAAATTGATTAGCTCTTTGGTGCAGAGTGGAGGGACCAAGCCATTTCAGGAGCCCACCCTGACAAAAGTGAGTTTAAAGCTGAGAAAACTGAGCAAGAGAGTTAGAGACATGGTGTGTGGGATTGTGTCTTTTAATTCTTACTGCATGTCAGCACAGAACAAAAAAAGGGTGAGGAGTTGCCAATCTATGTTAGAAAACCAAAGGAACAAGATCCTTTGGACTTCACTGCACACCAAACCTTGGTGTCCTTTTCAGAAGTTAAAGTCAGTAGCTTGTCAACAGACTGTACTGGCTTCATCTCCCTGTTCTTTGTTAGGGAGAATATAAACTTTTTACCCTATAACAATAACTCTGACATTGTCATCCTCGCCTTGAAGTCTATGCAGGACCTGAAGACATATTCCAAACAGCAGTGTCTTAGCCTGTAGTTTGAGCATAATGTCCTAAACTTTTCCTTTCTACAGTTTCTACAGTTCTATTGGTGTCGCAACAGTGTACACAGGTTTTAAAGTACAGCTTTAGCATGTAACATATCCAGACACAGCTTTCTGTCTTTGCCTTGAGGAGGAAGAATTTGCAAGCACAAGAGCACAGGCAACATTTAGCAACCTGGAATTATCTTACCAGAAATATAAATAGTTAGAAAATTTATTATAACCTCCATATTCCCTGACAAATTTGATGTACACGTTGCAAAAGTTGATAACCCTCCAGTAGTATGGGACTTTCTATGTCTTGCTAGGTTTCCTATGGAAATCAAAAATTGTCCATAGGTGACTGTGAATGTTTCTGTCTGTGTTGTAGGACAGACTGGTAATTACAATGTCTACAGCTTCAAAAGTTAACTTGCTGTAGCCTAAAGACTGTCCCAGATGAAGAATCACCAAATGTGTCTTTGGTTTTAGCTTAAAAATTGTGTTCCTACATTGCATTTTGAAACAGGTTCAAAGATGGTGATTGTCACGGTCTTATGATCAAAGACAGCAAAGAAATGGTCAGAAATGACCCACGTTTGCTAAACACCCATTAAAATGACACATGAAATGATCCATTGACCAGCGCAACATCAAATGTCATTGTTTACAACTGTAGTGGCACAGATGGATCACGCACACTGAAGACTATTCATTTGCATATTGACTTACAATGTAGCCCAAGATTCATTATGTCTTATTATCATACAGTCTACATATATGAAAGTTGATGTCACACCCCAAATTAATTAGATCCATCAGTGTGGCTCGCAGTAAACTTTGAAGAAATTTTTAGTCAGGAGCTAAATGCTACACAGTCACTAACTACAAATCTGACCTCATAAAGCTCATAGATGACCTCAGCAGTATATGGTACCAAAGCTTTTCCAGGAGACACTAAGTTTAACTCACATATTTTTATAACTAAGACAATAATTACAATATAACATTATGAACAAACCAGCAGAGCACATAATAATCAACCCTGTATCCTAAAAAAATAAATTTACATACTACTTTTTTACAATGTCAAATTTAATTGGGAAGAAACATTAATGTTGCCTGCATTATGTTTACTAAACACACACACACACACACACACACACACACACACACGAAAAACAAGATCATCAGTAGTTCAGCAATCGTCCTCCAACAGCTACTGTTGTGACTTATATTAATCTGACGAATCAGAAAAAAACTTCTTTAATGCACTTGCATCTTATGAAATAAACACTCTTCTTCTGAAAGCGCATTGCTTTAATGTTTTCTCTTTGACTTAGATTTTTGCTTGCCTTGTTCCTCACTTGTAAGTCACTTTAAAGATAAAAGCTTCTGCCAAATGACTAAATGTAAATGTAAGTGATGCATAGGAGGAAGTAGGGTGACATTATAGATCCCCAGTGTGGAGAGGAAGTTGGTGCAGATAGATTTGACCACCTTTTGTAACCATAACTGTGGAGTAGTTATAACCCAAACCAAGATGTTTCTGTGAACATGTTAGTTGTTTTTGTCCCCAAACAACAAAATGTTACTAAAAGATATGAGAAAAAAAACATGTAATACGTGTAATAAAGTATATAGTATATATCTTACACATACTGTATGTATCAAATAATAAATGGCCTTGGCCTTCAGAGTTAGCTGGCTGGCTGATGCTTGCTCATCATTGTTGATCAATATTCAGTCTCACCTGTCAGAACAATTTTATGCCAACTGCTAAACCCAGATCCAAGCTTCAAAACCCCTTTAAAAACCTGAAGGTGACATGACAGACACTGACTCAGTCTTTTTCTGTGAACTGTGATTGGAACTTAATCCTCCAAATGATACCAAAAAGTCATTTGTTAGCCTTAATAATGAACTAATAATATTACACAGCACTGGTCAAATGCCTGCTATAAAAACACACTCATCCTTACCGCCTCCAGTAATGCATTAAGTCTGCATATGGCACAACATTTTCAGGTGACAGACTAACTTAATGTTTGTCACTTAGACAAGCATGAAGATGCTAAAGCTTGAAAGTAACCAGAGAGCAAGAGTAAGATGAATGACTTTTACTGTTTCTTCAAAAACCTTGACACAAAAGGCGGCCTCAGGAAAGCATAACAATTTCTATTCAATTCCATTTGCAACTAAAAGAAAGACTCCAAAACAGGTTTAAACCTGGAGCTTGGAGTC
>OMLM01000334.1:47405-61963 GCA_900302695.1 Helostoma temminkii | reverse complement strand
TGATTTGTTATGATGTCATCCAGCTAAAATAGCTCCTCATTAGCACCTCTGAAGCAGGTCATATGATTAATTGTCACCAAAGATTTACAATCCAATTAGAGAGTGTCTGGGTGTGGAACAAATGACTCACCTTTGAGGGAAACACATCAATGAACAGAAGCAAATGGGCTTTTTCAGGCAATTCTCGTGCCTGGGACTGATTGATGCTCAAGTGGATGCGCGATGTCCAGGCACAGCGAATGTTTGTTAGATATTCAGACCATCGCTCACCGTATAGCACGGTTTGTCTTTAAAGCATCGCAACTCTGCAGAATCATAATTTATTCATGACATCAAACACTTCAAGTTTTTTTTTACATTACATTTTGTCAAAGAACAGCAACAAAAATTGGGTCTAAGTTTGAGCACATTTGTGAGTGTGCATGCACATATGTGCCTGCAAATGCATTTCTCTGGGATTGACTAATTTAGCAGCGAGAGCTTCCACACTCTCCAGCCTAGCCTGAAGTTTTAATCCCCACATTTGCATGGCTAAACATAGATCAGCCTCCACACTTCCGCAGTGGATATCTACTGAAGGAATATAAATGCTCGTTTTGACTGCACATTGAAAATGTTGATTAAGCATTCATGAGTTCACTCCTTACTCGTCTCCATGGCGGCCTCTCAAACACAACGTGTATATGCAGTACAGTGACCACAGTGTATGACAGTGTATGTACGTAAGTACCTTACTGAAGTGAAACAACTCCAGACAGTGTTTTTTGCTTCGCTGGGCCAGACCACTCTGTGTTCCTAAGACTGATTCAATTCCTTGCAAATGGGCTTCTCCAAGAACTTCTTTCCTGAATTTAAGGGAAGAGCTCACAGATGCGGAACGGATGCAATAACCGCCAACTCGCTGCCTGATAGAATAGCTTTATCACACACTACTTGCACTGTGGAGCTTGGGTATTCTGTCTTGCTTGTACTTGACAAAACAGAAATGTGCAAACACAAAATGGCTAAAAAAGAGACAATGATACATGACAATGAAATGCTTCATTTTGTAGCATCCATACAGTCAAATATAGGGACTTCCATGTAATTAAGCAAGAATAAAGCTGTGGGTACGGTAATAGTATCTGACACTGAACATGTCCCAGCAGCTGTCTGCTCCTCCTGTTAGGTTCAGCTTCTTATCTGAAGCTGAGCCAATCAGGAGAATGTGACCAGTGCTGCTAGAGAAATAACCATATGTTGGTAGAAATAACTTGATGTATGATCACTAAATTCTTTGCCATGTCAGAGGTTGTTGCACAAACAAGGAATAAGGAACAAGAATTCCAATCAGTATATTGAAATCCAAAACAATAATCATGTTGGGAAAAAAATACATTTACACAAGAAATAGACTGAGGAACAACCACTTAATTATAGAATTGTTAACTAGAAGTTCCTGAATAATGCAGAACTGAGGACCAAGGAGCAGATAATGATGAGCTACTAAAGAACAGGCTGGGGCAGACTATTATATTATAATATATCATGTATGATTAGGTCATACAGAATAACCACCTTCTTCATACGTTGTTCCTGATTAAGTTATAATCATTCAGTCACAAAGTTTATGACTTAGACAAGTTATGTAATGACTTTGTTATCCTCAGGCACTACCATTATCATTAGCGAAGCTGCAAAAACAGTACAGATATTGATGATGTTCTGTATTTTGGGTCATGGTGAGAGGTTTATAAATGACAGCTGAACTGTGAAACCAGCTGCTTGTAGTCCAAGGCAGTAACTGTTGTTAGACACCAAATAGGTTTCTGTAATCACCTGATTTTTCAGTTGAACTGAAAGATTTGCCTGCTGTGAAGGCAGTGCATAAAATGTTAAGCAACAACTGCACCTTGTCTTACAGACCACCACAAGGCCTCCTTCAGCTGGCAATTGCTAGGTTTTATATGGTAGAGTTCCTAAAAATTGTTAAATTGAAAACTGGGTGGTCAAAATGTTGTTCCCCAACTGCACTACACTGGCTACAATGCCTGTGTTCTGCCTGTGAAGCTGCAGAGAGGGACAATTTACTGTGGGTTATGAGCTAAAACTGCAAAAATCACAAAAGCAACTGGAAATGTTCATTGTCCCATGAAGTAAAGTTGTATGTTAGTGCACAACAATCTGTCATAGATGTGCAATTTATGAAGCTGTGGATTATCTTTCTCACAAACTGTATTTTATTCACAATAGAACTGCAAACATATCAAATGTTTAAACTGAGAAAACATACCATTTAAAGAAAAAAAGTTCATTTTGACATTGATGGCAGCAACATACCTCAAAACAGTTGGGAAAGACACAAACGCAACAAGGAAGAGCTGGAAGAACATTTTGCAACTAATTAGGTTAATTGGCAACAGCACAGCAATGTGAATTGGTATAAAAAGGCATCTTAGAGTCAGAGTCTCTCAGAACTAACGATGGGCAGATGTTCGCCAATCTGTTAAAACCTGAGTCTACAAATATTAAACAATTTCAGAATAGTGTACCTCAACCTAAAATTGCAAAGGCTTTGAATATATTATCATCTACAGCAAATAATATCATCTGAAGATTCAGAGAATCTGGAGAAATATCTGCACAAAGAACAAGGCCAAAATACAGCACTGGATGATCTTCTGGCCTTCAGACGGCACAGCATTAAAACAGGCACGATTCTGTGAAGGACATCACTTCACAGGCTCAGGAGTAGTTCCTAAATAATACTTCCTGAACACAGTACGTCATACCAAATGCAAGTTAAAGCTCCATCATGCAGAGAAGAAGCCACATATTAACATGATCCAGAAAGGGGAAAAGGTGAAAAACTTGTCTGTGGTCAGATTAATTGAAATTTTTTTGGAAACCATGAATGACACATTCTCCAGACTAAAGAGGAGAGGGACCTTCTGGCTTGTTGAGTGCTCAGTTCAAAAGCTTGCCTCTCTGATGGTATGGGGTGCATTAGTGCCTATGGAATGCTGAAAGATATATCTGTTTCTATCTATATATATCCAGCTTTTAGAGCTGCATATGCTCCTATCCAGACATCTTTTTCGGGGAAGGCCTTGCATATTTCAGCAGGACAATGCTAAACCATATACTGCATCAATGACAACAGTATGGCTTTGTAGCAGAATAATGTGGGTGCTGAACTGGCCTGCTGGAAGTCTCTTTCACCAATTTAAATATTTGATTTAACAAAGAAGACCCAGGACCTTTGAACAGTTAGAATAATGCTAAACCCTTGTGAACATGACCCTGTTCCAACAACTCTGAGATGTGTTGCTGCCATCAATTACAAAATTACCTTTTTGGGGTTTAAAATTATACATTTTATCAGTTTAAACATTTGGTATGTTTCCGTGTTCTGTTGTTACTAAACATTGGCTTTGAGATTAGCAAATCTTGTCATTGTTTTTTATGTAGAGTTTACACAGCACCCCAACTGTTGGGGATTGAGATTGTAAATAAATCCTTTTACAGTCAGTAAACATAATGATGTTTTTTAGGGGGGAAGCCTCTGAAGATGTTCATAAAAATAGCTTGTATTTGTATTTTAAACATATTTTATTCAGTCATAGTTTGAATGTGTACAGTCACTTACTCTCTTGAACAGAAATGGTTGTACAGTCATTCAGTGATGACCTACTGTGGCCACACATTAGACACTATAACTACATCACCTGCTGAAGGTGTCATCCTGCCGTGTTGCTGGGTGCCAGAATTGAAGATGTAATTTAAGTTTAATCACATACCAGCTGTTACTACAGAAAACAAAAGCATCTGGTTAAAAGAGAAAAGACTGGACTGATCAGCCTCAGGCAAGGTGAAACATTGTTGTAGGTATGGATATGTGTCTAATAGAACTAATTTTAGAAGGAATAAAATAATTTCACTTCATTAATTTCAGGTCGTTTTGACAAACTAGAGAGATATCCACATACAACAGACAATATTTAACCTTACCTCATACAAGTGCGCTGTACATATACAAGTAGGGTTTGACTTGTGCAGTGGATTTCCAGGGAACTCTATATTCTGGTTTCTACAATGTCCCAGATCACAAGCATGTGGGAACAGAAACAGGACTATTGAGTAAAGTTTTCTACTATTACTACTGCAGGCGGTAGAAATAGTTCTCTACAATATGATAATATAATATGATAGTATAACATTTATAGTAGAAATACTCTGGTTGCTCTTTGAATGACCAGTAGAGTTTTTGCCTTCATTCATAACTGCTGTATACAGCTTTTACATTTGGTAAAGAGCCATGTATTCCTGTTTTCCACTCACTCCATTGCTTCCTTGTCCAGTTGAAATTGGGTGTTACACTACCAGGCCTAGGACTGCTGCTGCAGGTGATGCCTGGATCCCTCCCTCTGTGGAGCTTTCACTGCCAGCAAGACCCATTAGCGGTGTCAGACTAGCTGGTCTGTGCACTGTTGTTATCACTTCTTGTTGTCTTTGTTCGTTTAGTTAACCCGACTTGTCAGACCAAGCAGCGTTGTTTCCGTTGTGACACTCTGAATACTGAATAAAAAAGCTGTTTGATGTAAATCTAGTTATTTGAGTGCAGCTCCACCACACATGGATGGCCAAAACAGAAACATAGAACAGTGTTAATTAGTGGAGGCAGGTGTTGAGCAAATGGATTGTAATGAGTGAATAAACACACAACAATAACATGTTAATGCTATTACTTTTTTGTTGTTGCAAGAACCTGAAAGTATGGACAATAAAACATAACCTATAACACAAAAGTGGACAGCTTTTTAGAGCTTATCCTAGACGTCTCAGGGGAGCTTGTTTCTTTTTCAGGGGAGTCGAGCTTCCCTCATCTCCATAGTAATTTGAACTGCGAATACGAGCATTTTTGTCGATCACCACATTAAAATATTTTTATTGTCTTTTTTTTTATTGGCAGCAGCAGCTGGTATGTGATAAAAAGTTATAGCCATTACCCATTCAATTCTGACACCCAGCAACACCGCAAGGTAATATTTTTGGTACATGATGTAGCCTGAAGTGAATGTGTTTGCCTCCAGTTTTCCTTTGTTTTGCCTCCAGCTCACACTGTGACGTAATCGTGACGTAGGTTGTAAAAATCTGTATTGTGCTACCTGCTACACAAACTGTCAAGTGTGTTCTTAGCAACAGCTCATGGGAACAGGGAAGTCACCTAGTGTTGGTATTGATTTTTCTCCCTGAGAATGTTAAATGTTTGTTAAAAGAGTTCAGCAGCGGCAGGGGAGACAGGATGCCCTGAGATGATATCCTCTTCTCTCACACAGTATGCTTCCTCCTTCCTCTCTCTCTACCCCACCTACATGTCATTCTCTCCCTTTGAGCGAACACAGATTGACTTCAGGACGGCCCAGAACCTCCCTTTCCCATCTATCTCTGGGGCATGGCCCTTTTTCCTCATAGCCCCGATGTCCTTCTTCTCTGGTCCACACAGAACCTTGATTACCTTCTCTCAGCCCAGTGGCTCTGAATGACTGTACCAGCAGGTCAGGAGTCCAGCTAACAATACAGGGAGCAGGGAAGAATGGGGCTGAATGAAAGGGCTACTGCTCGATTCACTATCCACCATCTGTGACTTTTGTTTTCTTTCAGCTAATAGAAGATGACTTCTTTCCTCTCTTACTGAGTTCTCTTTCAACCAGGCAGGAGAAGATCAAAGAGACACAAGTGACAGCAAGAGTGAAACTCAGTTTTGGATTTGACATGAAAGAGTTTACAGTGTACATACTTTACACATCTTTCTTATTTTATTTTCTTGATCATTATTTAAGCAGACAGGTTAAACTAGCATCCTTGCTGTGTATCTAATTGTGTGACCTGTTTTCCCTACACTAATTAAGATACATGCATAACTACAGTATGTTGCAGCTCTTCTTACAATAGAAATACAACACTGGCTCTCAAAAGAACCAGCTTTTAAATTCAACAAAACCTCTTACAAAAAAATGTACATATTTGACCCTGGATTCAACTTGAAAGGGTTAAATGAGATCAAAGGTGATTATTGAGTTATTATTTTAGAGAGCATGGGGAAGAGGAATTGTGTGAGCCAGAAGCTTTCCTTGTTCCTTGTAATGTCTGCTCCTGATGAGAAACAAAGCCACAGGGAGATTATAGAAATAAGCCAACTGAACTTGTGCACTTTGATGCAGCACATTTTTAACATTGCGTGTGTGTAAGCATTGTGGACTATGAAAGGAATTAAGTGGATGCAAAGAGCAAAGAATAAGCAGTGCAAAAAGAAGAAATAGTAATGTAATGTTTTAATTGTATGATCAATAATGCTGATGCTTCATACAGCTGTATGCAGTAAACTATGCAGTACACTAAATGATTTTTCCTGTAATTCTACTGCAAGTCTAATACAAGTATTTCACCATGTTCCATTATGAAATTAATTTGCTCAGTCTGACATATTCCCATCCAGATGCTAATTGCCCGCAGGCAACAGATGAGGTGACACAGTGTGATTATAATCACAGATAAGTTGGAGATTTTCATATTTTGCAGACAGTGTCGCGCCGACTTGACCTTTCAGCTGTTTTCATGGGACTGCCCTGTTTATGATCAATACAGCAGTTGCCCTGTTGAGAAAAAGATCCTGTGCTCAGAATTCTTTATCGTTTTCTTTATTTTTTGTCTTTCACAGCCTCCTACAGCATTGTCACATTACAATTAGTGTAGGTTTAGTGTTGGATGGCTGTGAATTTGAAATTAATATCTGTCAGATCATGATTTCTGATATATTTTCTTGATACATGTGTGAAAGCTATTAGTTTGCCTGAACACATTCTGTACTATGGATTCTCCGATTAACTGTGCACCAGCTGTGACCAGTGGATCATTTTTCAAACAATGTTTTGCACTGCTTGGTCTCCATCTCACATCTCTTATGTCACCGATGATGCGCTGGTGTTAAATTTCAATAGTATAATTGTGGTAAAAATGATCGCAGTGAGTTGTGTTGTAACAATTCCATCTTGATTCAGAAATAGTATTACTGCTTTACAACAGTTTACTTGCGTCACAAAGTTGTGCCTGGATTTCTGTAATTTTTATATTTAATCAAACCTAACAAACATACTGTATATTCAAATGTTGTAACTTTTACTGACTCTGAAAAGCATTAAGGGAAAAAAAACGCTTTTAACATACCAACAATACAGTACAAGCACAAGGTCTTATTCACACATTACTGTACTCTTACCATAATTATCTACATTGTTTCAGTCTGAGTTTCTGGTACTCTACTAAAAGTGTGAAGTGTGGTCAGAAAGTGAAAGAGCTAAGTCTGTAAATACAAATGATAGCATTGCCATTTAATTGAGTGGTCAAAAACTATATGTTTATCTATAGACAATATTCATTAAAAAGATGAAACTGACTTTAATTAATTAGTGAAATATGTCAGTTGAAAGCAAATCTCTAATTTTTTAACAAGTGTTGCCATGTATAAGCAACAGTACCCATGACTCTTGACACATGCAAACCTCTTATTTTGAGTTGTCACTTCCTACCAAATGACACTTTATGGTGTTTATAAGCTACAAATTAGAGATGCCTGTTTACAAAGAAACAAGTGGTTGAGATGTAAGAAGATGCAATGAACCACTGCTTCTAATAAAACCGGTTATCAAAGGGGAACTTAACTATTGTTGCAAAATCGAACTTTGAAAAGAACATGAATGACACTTAGACAGTAGAATCTCTGTATTAGAAATACTATAAACTCCAAAGTCAGTGTTGGAAAGTTTCAGCTTTCAAAGTCATTTCAGCAGGTTTCATCAGTGGCAGCTGGTGAGAACATTAATTGCCAATCAGTTGATCCTAGCAGTTTGCAGAGGTTAAGACCATCTCATTTACTTAATGTCATCCACTGCCTGTCCCTCCTCACTCTGATCGAATGTTGTTTAATTACCAGCCAACTGTAGAGACTCAATGAACTATTAAATAACTTAATGATTTGGCACTTCCCCCCCAATAGTTTGGATCCAGTGAAGTGGCTCCCTGCACATATTATACAAATGACTAGCGGCGGAGGTGGATCAGCCTCATGCTCTTGTACTTACACCAAACACACTGTAATTTAGTTCGTATGAACCACAGAAGCCGTGTAAGCACCCCAGAGATCATAAACATTAGATTTGCCGTTTAAGGGGCTTTTAAAACACATATAATTCATTTATTCCTTCAGTGTTGACTCTGTCCCCTGAGCTTTTAACACTGAGCCTTCAATTCACCTGCTTTGCACTGCCATCCCCCCAGAGGTGCTGTATCACTCAAATTGAACAGGAATGTTGCTGGATTTATGGACTGGTCATGAGTTGAATGCTGTTGTGCCTGCTGTTATCCACTGTGTCAACACTTACTCTGAGCTACTGTTTCATGCCAGTGCAGCCTTCTTCTAACAGCTCAGATGGAAAACTGAAAGCTGTAGATTATTAAAGGCAGCTAAGGCACTTGCAGTAAGTCAGTGCATCTGGAGAGATGTCAGCCTGATCCCACACATTGGGCAAATACAGAATTCATCTTATTCCATTTTTTTTTTAAATCATCTTTAGTGCTTTTCAGACAGAAACCAGGAGAGCTAACACTGTGCAGTGCACCAGCTATCCTGCCCATCTGCATTACTACTAATAGTTACTCACAGCAAATGTACGAACTTCTGGCCATAAGTTAAACTCTCTGATCTCTGTGATCTTACACTGGACTGAAAGGGAATACTGAATGTGCAATCATTAAAGGACTGTGCATGTCTATACTTCGGCATTGCAGCATTTGCTACAAATGATGCATAAAAACATTAGAGGCTTTGTTTGCTTGTATCATTTTCACAAAGGTCATGTGGCAATCATTTTTGCCTGAATCAGATTGATATCATTCTCATGATAATGCATCGTCTATTTTGTCTCATCATAGAATTTAGCTCTTGAATCTGAAAATTACACTGTGATAACAGCTTCATGCTGAAAATTCTTGATCATGACCCAACTCCATAAACTACAGTTCAGCTTTGGCTGTTTTAGTTCTTAAATTTTAAGCCAGCAACTATTGAGAGTCAATTAATCACTCAAATCAGGCTTCTGAATACTGTGTGTGAACACATCTCAATTTAAAACTAAATATAGAAGCTGTTTTTTCTTTTCTTCATCTCTCTCGGATGCAACATTTAACATACTGTAGGTCTAGTGCTCATTTTATGCTTGTGCTGTCTTTTTGTTTGTGTTGGCTCTTGTGAGTGACTGAGTATTGATCACAAACCAAACTAAAATTACTGCTTCACAGTTGTAAGCCTCTCCCCTCCAGTCAAATAGCAAGTTAACATGTATGTCTGGCCGGATGTATTCTATTAGTTTCATGCATGAGTTCAAGTGGACCCTCGTGCCAGGTGTAATGAAATTCCCAGCAGGCATATCTGAGATAAAGCTCCTTAAGAAAGTTCCTTAAGACATGGCCAGGATATCACAGGAACAAGAATGTGACAGACAACCTGAAAACATACAGTAATGCCTCTGACCACAGCGGTCGCAGGCGTAGAGGCACAACAAACAACAGCACATCATTTTCAGGGAACTCACTGGCAGCGAAGCATGAATGATGCACATGGCTACAGGTTACAAAGCCTGCTTTAAAACAGTGGTTGTCAATTACATTTGGACAGAAAGGCAGCAGGTGTCAGTCTTTTAGAAGCTATCCAGTTATGTTTGTCTGTCCTTAAGTCCACAAAGACAGACAAGGTGAGTTATCCAACCATAGCTCTATATTGTGGCATAGTCTTGCTATTCAGCCTTTCTTTCAGCACTATACCAGAACTATCCATTCATCCTCACTATGCTTCAGCATGATCATTCATCCATCTTCAGCAGGTCGCTACAATGCATTAGCAATGATGCACCATACATCTTTATGGGTTTCGAATACAAAGTATGATGTATAGCTTCAAAGTTTGTTTAGATTATGATCTCACATATTTAATGGTTTCATATTCCAGTACTAAAATATGACAGATAATAAAGCTGCTCCTTAAATTCCTGTACTGCTGGAGAAAATTTAAACTGACATAGTAATGTATCTCCCACATATGAGACAAATTATAAGGCAGACAGAGTGGCAGAGATAAATAACTGTCTTTGGGAAAATTGAAGAAGTTAAACGCTCTAACTACTCTAAAGCTGCTAAGTAAAGAGTACAGTGCTGAATTGTATGTGCTATATTTGTCCAGGTGTTGGACAGGTATTTTTTTCCCAGCATTACTCTAAACTATGAAAGAACACATAAGGATTTCTGTCGTAATCAAAAGTGTTAAACCCTAACCCTAACCCTAACCCAACCCAGAAAATATTTTTTATTTTTAATTCTTCAAAGTAGACACCTTTTGCAATATTGTATGTTCATGATCTCCTGAGGATGAGCCCTGGTTACTTACTCCATCATATCTTGGCTTTTTAACCACTGCCAGCAAAATAATTTTACAGCTGTTGGATCACTATTGTTTATAGTATTATAGTTATCTATATACAGACTAACAACTGCTGTCACTGTGAGCATTGCATGCTGATGTTTAACTCAGTGCACTGCCCTGCTAAGATACAGTCTCACAATGGCACCAGCATGACCACTGACAGTTAGTGCATGTCCCTAGAGATGGCCTGGATCAGGGCAAGAAGTGATGGAAAGTTATTTTGACTAGTACTTGTCATGGTACAACCAAAATGGATACTGTATAGTGACATGTTGTTTGTTATGTGAGGTGTGCTGTGTTCTGTCCAATCATTTGGTCTGAATATATGTGGGTATTTGACAACACTATTATTTCATCTAATAAAATTAAAGATCTAACACCTTAACACAGATTATTTATAAGTTATAATTGGCACAAATGAAAGTTTGATTAATCATCAGTGGCCTCTGCTTTTTCTCTGAAGTGAAATATTTGAACTAGGTCACTCATAGTGTGCAGAGCAGGCACAAAATGACCAGCTTGATGAAAAACACTTGAAACCACGCCAGAGGGAAGGAGGTAGGTACACTGAAAAGAAAAAAAGCAATAGGTGCATTTGCTGAGGATTTGTATTACAGTTTTGTTTGCTAACCCGCAGAGTAATGGGCAAACAGCCAATGCCACACAGTGTTGTGAATTAAAGAAGTGAACAAACTGCTTAAAGGAAGAAAAGTTACTTTTTCTTTGTCCTAGATTACAGAAATATGTCTCCTTTGAGTGGCCTCATTCTCTGTTTTATGTCATCTTCACTTTGAGAGCTGCTTTAACAGCCAGGACTGCCAATTTGCTAGACAACACCAGACAAGACCTTTTTTCCTCTTAGTGTCAAAAGCAGGTACAGATTTGCATCAAGTACCTTAATGTATAAAGTTTGGTATTACTAAAGCAGCTTTTTCCAACTGACAAGACGTTCTGATAGTACCTGCACACCTGCCCTCATTGTCCTTTTCCCCTGACTCCCAACCTTTTGCTATTGTAATGTATGGAAGGAGAGTAGAAAGTATTGAAAGCCTTGTTTTCAGCAGCTGCTGTGTGTGTCTCTGTTGAGTTTTTCCTAATTACCTCCCAAAGGAATCCCGCTGCTGTCTGACAGAAACAGAGGAGGGTGAAAGGGAGTGGGATAGATGAGTGAGACCATGTAGGGGATAGGATAGAAAGAGAGACAAAATGTTGACGGGAACAGGAAGACAGCAATACACAGTGAAAACGAGCAGAAGAAATAAAAAATAAAGTAGGAGCAAAAAGAAGTAGCTTGCATGCAATACTCCATTTAGCCTCCCTCTGCCATGTTGACTGTCACTTCAGCTTTGGAAAACAGGAAAAACGCTTCCCCTCTCCAATATAGGGGGCTTTAAAAATGCATAGAGCCACTGCCAAAACCATTCCATCTAATATGATATAACATAAGCATGAAATAAGCATTTTATCATACTGTAGAGCAGTTTATGACAGCACCACCCAGGCCTGTATCAGTTGCATGAACTTTTCATTGTGCTTTTATCTGCAGTGATAATGGATCTTTCACATCCCATTTACTGCATACACACATTTACTTAACCACTGCTGCTGTGGCCACAAAACTATAGATTTTACAAACTACACAATTTTCCATAATTTTCCAAAATATCTTTGAGTTCCTTGAAAGGAATTAATATTAAGTTGCATTCACACCAAAAGCAATTTTCATTTTCTTGGACTGGACTGTTTTTTTTGTTTTGTTAGTTTTTTGTATATTCGACCTAATCAGTCCATGTACTGAATGTGAAACTCTCTAGCAGTTGGTGTATGTCTGTATATTTTTTGGTCACACATATACGCGCTCCTCAGATCTCACCAGGATCTCTTTTTTTTCCTGTGGTATCTTTTGGTCTTTATTTTTTCCTCTTGTCTCTGCATGTTTATGAAATACACAAAACCTTTGAGATGAGCACAAATTCAATGCACATATCTTCACATATGTGTAAATTTGAGTTACTATTTGCAACAATTCAACTGAAACCTTTCAATTTGTATGCAAATTCACCATCAATTATGTCTACGCACAGTTTGGACATAATGAGGAAGTGAAACAACTTTTACACACACAGTTTGAGAATACTTGAAACTCATATTTACATTTATAACACAAGTTAATGAAAATACAATCAGCTGTATTTTGTGCAGTACACTCCACTCGTTTAGATAAGGTTAAAATCTAATCTAAATCTAACAGTATTACAGTACCACTGAATCATCAAGGCAGAAAACTGAAAGAATAGTGTTACTTGAACAGCAATAGTGATCTAAAGTAAGCTAACATTAGGCACCATAAGCTACTCGTAATACCAGACTAAGTCAGGCTGTAGCTGCAAAATCCCTGTATGTATTGAATTAAGGAAGGCTATATTGTACAGCTAGTGAATTTAACTTTTCATTTGTAAGTGTGTTCCTTTGAAAACTGCATGGTCTTACTTCACACATATTACTTTTGGCATGACAATCTTCCTCTAAGGGAATTAAAAAGACATTTTGGTATTGCATGCCTTGAACATTTCAAGATTAGTGACTCGCTAGAATATTAAGACTCAAGGAAGACAAACTTAAGAGAAAACCTCAAACTGACAATCAGAATCTACATTTTTAAGTACAGGTAATCTGCTTATTGTCCACATTCTTGCTTTTTTTGGGGCACATTTCTAATAAATTAGGATGATTGCACCCCATTGTTTTGGTATTGTAGTCAACAATAGAAGACAAAAGTAAACAGGGTTTCTGTGCAACGGCAGCCAATTTAATATGAGTTTCAGAAGATGGTTTTATTCAGGTTGACCCATTTCTTCTTTCACATGTTCAGGCAAAACCAGGTTACTGGAGTAAACAGGTCAAGAATGTAGTTCTCTGTGAATGGAATTGAGGCCAGTGAAGAACACACTGTTGACAAAAAAGGTGTATTTGTGGCAATGTGGGTACATTTTATATTCCACTTGAATTAATTATCATTGGAGCAACTCTACGGTTTGGATTTCATTACTGAAACTTGCAAGAAGGTAAATATAAAAAATCACCAACTTTACCACAATAGGCAGCTCATCATTCTACAAAAAAACACAAAAAGCAGAACACATATTTTGGTACACACTACCGACTCAAACAAGATTAAAACCACAATGGCTCTCTAGTTATCACAAATCAGAGGACATTCCTTGTAACATCAGTCCTGTGTAAATAGGGCCTCAGAGGGCTATATTAAAACACATTTCCACTGTGATAGCCTTAATATGGAAGCTGTGAAAGTGAAGTGCTATTACAGAAGTGAATCAAGAGAATCTAAATGATATTTGAGCAGGGATTTCTTTCCACAGAAGTAAGAGGGATCCTTTTTGCTGACCAAGGTACTTTAGTTATTAACACACTGACAACACATTAGAAATATAAAATATTATTTGTTAAAGGCACAGATGCACTGGTTTTATGAGGCATCTTATTGTAGCTGTCCATGGTGCTGAAACTGTACAAAATTCAGAGGACTGTCAGACTATATACAGTATTAAAAACAAAGACAAATTTAACAATATGATTAATGTATCTGGTAAAATATCACACTGGGTACATGATGAAAATATAGCCTTCAGTCACAGCCTCCAGCTTGCTGCATTGTGTAATGCAGAGACATAATGTTCTTGATCTAGCAGTGATGGTTTCTTGTGAGCTTCCCCAGGGAGAGTACTGTCAGCAAATGAATTAACATTTCCATTTAAAGTCTCTGTTGGAAGTCAGAAAAAAAAACTCAAACATATGTCAGAACAGAGAAGAAGGAAAAGGTAAAGAAAGAACAATTATTTTCAAATAAAAAAATAATGATTAGTAAAAAAAAAAATGTAGTGACTGCTTCTTACCAGTAACCATCAAGACTGGACTGGCCCTTCTTTTTCAGAGAAGCAATTTTGACTTATTTTAGAAAGCAATGGAAAAAGCATGCTCAATAACAGAATCCTGTAACTGAAATATGTGTAGCGCATTGAGACAT
>OMLM01000334.1:25706-47385 GCA_900302695.1 Helostoma temminkii | reverse complement strand
ATTGAGACATCATTAATCATAATGTTTACACATGGATATTCAGTGAAAATGTCTATATGTTTTCAGTTATTTGGTGAGTTACACATCTGAATCTAGGTGTGAAACTGTGAAAATATAAAACATATAGTAAGCATAAGCGTCAGGGAGACATAATAGGATATATTCCACACTACCTGATGTCACTGTAGCCTTAAAGCCCTGTTACACTCTGCACATATTTTGTCTGCACATTCATACTTTTTTTTTTTTACCTCCACACAGATCTGCTGGTTTAAGCTCAAGACAAAATTTTACATGTAGTAAAAGGCAAGTGAAATGTGGAAGGTGTAATGTAGGCTTTACTTTAGTGTTTTATAAGCATTTTAAACATAACAATAAATTATCTTACATCATTATAAGATATATAATAGATAAAATAAGAAAGTAACAGTGTAGTAATACACAGAATGTACAGTTTATTTAGATGTATATTAAAATTGCTGTTGCTGCTGTTTGTTATAATTAAAACTGATTATAAGGACAGTGTTAACCGGCAACTATTAAAGACTAGATTTGCTGGCATTCCTCGTGCTCCAACCTGCTTTCCAAGTTTGTACTATGACATACTAGTCTCAGTACCTCGCTCTGGATGTGAAACAAGAACTAAAAACACCCCTACATCAGAATAGGACTTGAAAGTTACCTTATATCTATAGTTTTGAAAAAAGTTATAGCATTAGACAAAATACAGAAAATGACTGCATTGGTGTCTTTATGTGTATTAGTAATGTATAATAATGTAGGTAACCACCTTCTATGTTATATAGTAAGTACAAAGTATGAAGCTACAATTAATAATGAATGCATTGTGCAATATAACATTATGACCACTTGTACAATCGACTACAACAATCCAATACAACAGCACTGGCCAAAACATCATAGACACCTCTTAACATAATGTACTCCAGTAGGACTCCACCGCCCACAATGAACTTAATAACGCACCTGTAGTAGAATTATCACATTTCTGACAGTTTCAACTTAAAAACTGAAAGAATATAACTTTGTGAATGTATATTGTTGTATTGGATTGTATTAGATTGTAAATGTGGTCATAATGGTATGCCTGATCAGTGTATAGTTATGATATCACTACAGTGCAATTCCTGTTAACTTATATGGCTTTATTAATGAGGGAGATTATTTATTTCTATAATGCAACCAAGTGCTGAGAAATACTGTAAACACCTCTGTGCATTATCACTACACTCAACCAACGCTCACAGGTGGACATATGAGAATAAAGATGTTAGTGTTCACTGTTTGACCATCTCATCATTAAATGCAGGCTCCTTACAATACAGTAGGCTATAGACAGACTAATTAAGTGGCCAATTGTTGAAATCACAAATGGATTCTTCTAATCAGTGTAAAGAGCAAGTGTTTAAATGGCAATTAAAGAGCATCAGTGTAAACTGTCCATTGATCATAAATAATCAGTATACCTGATTTATCTTGTCTAATATCCAGCATTCATACCTGGTCTGAGCATTGTCACAACATTTGAAGATAAACTGTGCATCAGTTTGTACACAGGATATGTATTGTACAAATAAATGTTAGTGTTATTTAAATGAGTACATATACTTTACTGTCTTAAAGTAACACGTCCCTTTGCTCCTCACAGATAATAGACGAAACAAACTGAAAATACATCCTTTTATAATTCTGTCTATATTGATTAAGAAAAAGAAAGTTATAACTAAGACAAAAACACAGATTATGAGATCAGGATTTGTGAAGTATTAACCAGCTGATACTGGGGCTTCCCACTGCAGGGTAAAGCCGATAGTTTATGGAAGGTGGATTTCTCCTTTGTGAATTTGCTCATGGAAATTAAATGGAATTGAGCAAAGATATTTATTTATTAATATATTGAGAGAGGGGCATTACCTCAGTGGTATATTATTTTCTCTTCTTCCAGTTCCCCCTTGCCTCAACAGGCGGCATTAGTAAATGTGTGCTGACAGCAGAGGTTACCTTGAGCAGGCCGGTGAACCTGGGGGCTGTATGTCTTCATTTACCCCAGTATCTGCAGATGCCAGGGAAAAGGGAAAGTTATTTTCTGTGTCTGGCCCGGGGGGAAAACTGAGGCTAACGATCTTGGCCATGTTGATTGTTACCTTGCTCCTAGAATAGCACTTCACTTTTAGGAGCAAACACCAGGGAACGCAAGCAGGCAGGATGAGACGGGATGGGTAGGGTGTGTCTACTACTATGTGTGTGAGTAAAGCAAATGCACAGATAAAGGTGGAGATGTTCAAAACAGCTGGACACACATACGCAGGTGGCTTTAAACCCAGGTTCTCAGACAAATCAGCTGTGTGGGGTGATTATACTGAATCTGTGTGTCTACCTATTAATCATTTGGATAATTTAGGTCGACCATGATGCAAACACATTCCATGAAGTGACTATGCAGTGTCCCATAATATGAATCTGTAGGAAGCAAGGAAGCTTGTGATTAGCGGGTTTAACCTACAGCCCAGCTAGATGGGTGGGGGAAGTAAAAAAGCAGCTCATATGCTTCCCCATTGGCAACAATGCATCTATGGCCACAGGTCATTGGTTGTACTGGGCAGCTTCCAGGTTTGCAAGTGTGTAAAGTGTGAATGTGATCAGGGCATTCCTGCAAACGAGAGCAAGCCTCTCAGTGGAAATAACCCTGAATAAATAAAGGTTAAAATAATAATAATAAAAAGTTATGCACTATAAAATGCAGATGACGGGTGTTTTGTGGCCATTTACCAGAACATGTTGATTAGTGGATGCTTGTTTTATGGCATGTTAATGTCAACATGGTCACACTCAGGTGGCTCCGCTCACCACAGACAGACCCAATTTACCCACCATGCAAGATTTGGCTGCTATTATTCAGATGAGAAGGAAGCACAGGAGAAAAGCAGGATGCATCATGTGTGTCACATGTTTACTACTCATAAACTAATAAACCACACACTATCTATCATTCCAAATATTCTTGTATCTCTGGATATTTTTGTCTCTGGTTCATTGCAGCGTACTGTAGCAGTTGCTGCTGGAGTCATCCCAAAGCAGGTTTTCTTTTGCATTTTGCATTGGTCATTCTCCAAACTCTCCATGACAAATAGGGAAATGCCATGAAACATTTTCAAGACTGTGCACACAATATTTGCTATTTGAGATTTTAGTAAATAAGGCCCTTAATGTTTGAGTCTCAACATTAATATTTCTAAATGTAGAGCTAGAGTTTGGAGAGACAATATAGATGGAATTGATGGATGGATTATATGAGGATTACATGAGGGTTTCACAATTGGCAATACAGAAACTTGAATTTGAATGTTTTTAATACATTTTTAATATAAAAAATGTGGTTTTAAAACTTAAAATTATGGCTCACACATATGAAAACAACATTTGAATACCTGAAAAAATGTATTCTTCTTTTCAATGTCACAAATCTGTTTTGAAATTTGCTTTGCACCATTCAGCAATGTCCTTTCAGAGATTTAGCTGTTTTTCAGACATTCAACACTTATTTCAAACCTGCTCTTTCTGGCCCTGTCTTAATTGGAAAAAACATCTGCAACCTTGCATCACTTTAAATAATGGTTTTAAAAGTAAAAGAACATAATTCAAACATTAAAAAAAATATATTCATATGTGAAAATAATTAATCAGTCACGTTAATGTTACATGTGTTTTGAGATGTGTTTCTCCAACGTACAACTCTGACCTTTTCGAGTTTCGACTCATTTTTGCAACGTTTTACTTTCTTGCAGTGCTACGGATGCTCAGCCAGTCACATTGCTTGTAACAGAATAAGCCAATCAGCTAACAGGGTTAGCCTACACGTGTTTCCATTGGTCATGCTGGACGTCAGTCAATACGCGTTTTTGAGTCGTCTTTCCAGCCCGTGTTGCAGCATCGAATGCCATAGTGCAGTCTAATATAGTAATAATAATACTCTGATATAGCACAAGTGCCTCAAAACTGTAACTACGTCCAGTACATGAGTAAAAGTAACTAGTGTTAATCACTTACTACCTCTGCTTATGGACCAGTTAAACTGCTGGTTCAAATCTGAGGTAAAACTCAAAGACTTCTAGATGAAGCTTGCAGTTAGTCTCTGTGACTGCTGTTAACTGCAACAGTATGTGATCATCTAATATTGGATATAATCTATCATCTTTTACTTTACTGATAGTCACAGTACAGCAAATCTAGCTATATTTAACCTCGAACAGTTATTGCTCACTCTTGAATTGCTGTGATAATGTATATAATGTTAACTGGCTTGCTAAGTGCTAGCTACAACAGCTGCACTCAACATGCATTCCAGGACAAATTGCTCACACAATAACAATACACGATTTATATCTTTAACAATATACACAACACACAAATAGTGGTTAAACTTACACAAAAGTGTCTTGAAGAGTCCACCCCACAGCATTGGATGCTGCTACACCAGCTGGAAAGACGACCTTTAAACGCATGTAGTGATAGATGTCCAGCGTGACCAGTGAAAACATATGTAGGCCAACACTGAAAAGTTACCAGAACGACATGCCTGGGCTCCAGCAGCTGAGGAGTCTGGCAATGAACTGGGTAAGAGCTTTTGTTATTTGTACTATGTGTTATGCTAACACTTATCTTAAAATATGTAGATTTCCTTTGAGGCTTTGAGGCGTGTTTAGGGCGTCTTCTTTCAAGCAGTATTTTCCAGCGAGTGTGAGTAGAAGCAGCGCGTTGTGTTGTTGACCTATTGCCAGCTTATAGATTTCGGTACTCTCTGTAGATATTTGTGCTTTTGACCATGTGAAAGGAGGATGTGTTCTTAAATTAGCACTTAACAAACATAAATGGATCTATTATTTGCAACTTTTTGTTGTTAAATCTTTATTAATCCTTATAATTAATTAGTTTGTACATCTGACACACATTGTCTAGCAGAAGAAAAACTCTTCTCTGCTGGTTGCAGCACAGCAGAGGAGAATTTAATTTTTCAGACATTCAAATATGCAAGTCATAATTTTAAGTTTCAAAACCATATTTTCATATTCAAAATGTATTTTCAAACATTCAAATCAAGTTGCCAATTCAACTGTGTTGTCAATTGTGATATCCATTTCACCTCACAAATGACAGATAAAGGTGAGCATCTGCTTCACATTGTCTATTGTTTGATTTTGATATCTGGTCCTTTTCTTCTTCACACAGAACTGTTCCTTCTACCTCTCTTTCTCATTATAATGGAAAAGATAAAGAGCATATGTGGACACTAAGGAGCAGGAGTGTCAGCCACAGAGCCAGAATGACGGGTTATTACAGTTAAATAGTGGCTGACACTCTGTCTGCTAATTCTCTAGGCGGCCATTATGGAGAAAACTAATAGGCACATCAGTAATCAGGGTCAAATTCATTGTCTTATCTCAGCCTAAAAAGCACCTCTAAATCACACTATAACAATTACTGTGAGATGATCTTTCCTAATATTCAGTAAAAAGTACTGACTTTATAGTTGGCACATGAGACTTCATAAATGCAATAAACTCAGCCAATCACATTTCAAAGAATAAGCGATGATGGTTAAAGTTCAGATTTAATAGGGAATGTAAGTTTATATGTGACTGAGTACAGTGCAACAGAGTTCCCTCTGCACTGTTTAATTAAAGCTCCACTAATTAATATGGATAAAATGTCCATGTATATAGGGAAAAGAGGTCACTTCTGGTGACAAAGCCACACACAGTTATCACCTAAATCTGCAGTTCCACTCAGCTCTTTGGAGGTTGTTTGCCCCTTTAAGGGTTTGCTTCACTGTAAACTGATTTTACAATCTAATTTTAAGTAGCAGGAGGTAGCTGTTTTTAGCAAATAAACCCATTACTCTTCTTACTAAGGACCAAACCGGTGACAGACAGATTTAGTGACTACCCTACTGGAGCACTGAGCAGCTAAAGGATATTTGGCTTTTTAAAAACAATTGAACTGATTTTTAAGTATCTTGCTGATTATATGATACAGGGTTTTGTTGGGAAATGTTTGGTTTTCTAGAGATGTAACACTAAAGGACAACTTTTTACCAACTCTGTGACCATAATAATGTTACATGGTAATAATATGTCAGTGTTGTGTTTACAGCTTCCTCTGTAATTCATAAGTGGCCACGTAAAATGTTTAAATAAGGTTGTGGCCTCATTTGAAACACCATCCAATCTTCATCCAATTAGTTCAAATCTTTGTTTTTCAATTTGTACATATATTGGTGAATTTGTTGAGTTTACAGTGAACAAGAAACAATTAAAGTGATGATTTGTTGATATAATACAGTAGCAAGTTATTTTAGACTATATTCTATTACCTAGTGGCCCTTAAGTTCAGCGTGTTTTCCTAAACCCCCTCCCACAGTTTTGGATGGCACTGTATGTCAGGCCTTGCAGTGCCAGACCTCACTAATAATTTTTTTGTGACCTAAGGCTGTAGTAGCAGAAAATAAAATCACTGAAATAAAGGTCAAGTCTTTCCTAAAAAATTAAATAAAAAATATAGTTAACCATTGAATTTTGCCAAAGATGTTCATTGACCTAGAAATTGTAAACATGCTGAGGTGACTGTATTGACTACAGAAGAATGTCTATAATTGTCAAGGGGCTAAGCAGTAGACACATACATTGAATGGCCAAAGATGCACAAATACACACAGTGTTGGAAAACATACATCATTTAAATCTACCCTGATGCACTGCTGTTTGAACACCCAATTTACAGAATTGAGTTTTCTTTTAATTTACATCCAAATTTGACCCTGGAACCTCTGACTAAAGCTCACCATGCTTTTATTTCTTCTCACTTTGTCAGTCAGTTATCCAGTACTCCAAATATCACTTTCTTACTCTTCCAGCTGCAAGAAATAGCAATAAATCTGACATTTATGTGGGTATGTTTACTGATTTATACTTTGTAAACAGGCACAAACACAAAGACTGAAGCTCTTTTTTAAAAGCTCTGCCAATCTGGCCACTTTGCTGTCGGATGTCACCCCTAAAGCATTTTAAGCTACAGAAGATGTTGACTGGGTGACATGTAGAAAGAATATTAAAGTCAAGACTTGGATTTCCTTCTGCTCATTTATGGGATTTTATCACGTGAGATTTTCTGTACTTTCACTCAACCCTAACTTACACTGACCTACATTCCCCAGAATGCCCTTTGGCGAACCCAATTTCTAATATAGGTGGAGGATGCAACAGTGCTGCTGGAGTTTTTCCAGTTGAAAAAGCACCCTTCACACTCAAAATACAGCTTATCATGATGTTACATTGCATCCAGTATTTTTCTACTGATGATGGTAAAACAGGTATAATATATTTGCATGTATTGAAATATGGAAAATGCAAGTTGTATTTTTAGCTGTCGGTTATCTTTCAGGATGGTAGTGTTGGTGACTATCTACTATTCACAATGAAATATCTGATCAACATGTTTTTGAATTCCTATAAAATGTTGTACAGATATTCAGGATACCCAGAAAATGAATTGCATCAATCCTTTAATTCTTTTTTATTCACTTATTTACAATATTTCAAACCTTTTTTAACCATGAATGTCTGCACAAAAGTTTGTGCATCAAGTCAAAATGTTAATTTGTTCAATACTTTCATTTATTACCAAATTACTGCAAAACTAATATTGGTTCTAACAGTAACAGCTTTTCTTGTCTTTAGGGCTAATTAACAAATATTAGCATGTAAAACTAAGATGCATTGTAAATATTTTCCCTGTATTTAAGCAAATGTTAGTGAGACATTATGGGGCAGTTATATCCTGGGTCAGCAACATCTGTCTATTTTTCCAGTAATGTGTTCCAGTACAAAATATTTAAAAAATAAAGCAGGTTTTCCAAAGAGTCTGATACCAACCAACTTATTTTCATTCATTTTGGCCATTACTCTAAGGAACATATTACAAAAACATAACTACCTATGGATATACTGCAGAGGATAAACAGTAGTTGCCCAAACATTTGGTCAAATTTCGCAATTGTCAGAACACTTACTACACACGTCCATATTCCCATAGGACGCACCTTTGACCTGAACGTTAATCTCACTTTTTGCAGTTCAACCACACAGTATTTAATTTCTTTAATATTCTAGCCATTTTAGGAGTCTCAAAACCCTAGCTTAAGTAACCCTGAGACATTATCAGAAGTTATTTCCTCAGGCTTCACAAAATTCCTCACAAGACATTACTGTTTTCACATTCTATGCAGAACCTAAACACGGTGAGTAAGATGACAACCAGCAAGACCAACAGGAAATATTGTAATGTACTATTCATGTTTCTGTCATTTTGTTATTGGCACGCACAACAAATTGTCATGTTTTTTAAGATATGTCTTCAGCTGTGTTACCATCATTGCTAAATGTTTATCTTATGATCTAGCTAATTTCTTTTTCTGATCATCAGCAAGGAGTTTGCTAACTCAGCTGCTCTGTGTTGCACGGAAACTGCACAAAGTACGCTACTTCTGCTTGGTTTCCAGCTGTTCAGATCAGACTGAGACACTGAACTTGAACTGAAAAAAAATGAGAAGGGGCAATATTTGTTTCTACATCAGTGAAAGATGGATGTGACTTCCTTGTTTATTCTGGTCAGTGTTTACATCCCACCACCAGTGTGCGTCATAGCCGCACTGCAACAGCTAGCTGACAACATTCAGCTGACTCAGAGCAGCAACACCCGGATTCTCTCATTATTATTATGGGAGACTTTAATAAAGCTAACCTCACCCATGAATTTCTTAAATACAGTTAGATACAGATAGCATATTGCATTTTTCTACCAGAGACTCAAATACACTGGATTGCTTTTACACCACTGTCAAATATACAGGAGAATTCTCTGATCAGTGCATGGTTCATCTTCTTCCAACATAAAGGCAGGAACTTAAAACAGCTAAGCCTGTCGTTAAAACTGTAAAAGATGGACCAACAATGGAGTGTGGAAACTACAAGCCTGCTTTGATGGCACTGGCTGGAATGATGTTGAAGCTGCAACTACTGATCTAAACAAGTTGAAAGATACAGTAACATAATCAGCAGCTTTTGTGAGGATATGTGCATCTCTACTAGGATATTCCTATCCTTCAACAACAACAGCCTATGGTTTGTCATGCTAAACAGAATGCAAACTAGAAGGGGTTGAACAATCAGGCCAGAAACACATTGAATAAGGAGAGCAGCTAAAAGAAATTACTCTGAAAAGCTGAAAACCAGCTCTCAGCCAACAATCCAGCAGCTGTGTAGCGGAGCCTGAAGAACTAAGTACTAAACAACAACCAGCCGCGCTACTCCCTCACCTCCTGTTTGGCGATGTGCGCCTTGCATGTAGGCAGTTGAGAGTACGGAAGTGTGATGAGGACAGGGTACAGAAACCGTCTGCAGACTGCCAACAAGCACATGCTTGTAGTATTGCTTCAGTGTGACACATAACAGCTTTTCTTTGTTACACACAAAGACACGGCAGCAGAATAACCGTGCCAGTGGAGCTGTGCCCCGGTAACAAGTTTACATAACCATGCCATGCCGATCTTACATAAACATTCGATTTTGACAGAATCCAGCCTAATAAACCCTTAGAAATAGCTGTAAAAGTTTTAAGACCTTGTTTCTAGGACATCCTGACTGTTTTGCTCTGAAACTAGCTGACAATTTCTCCTGCTTTTGAGGATTGTATATCTCTGCTACTGTGAGGACCTGTCCACCAAAAACCAAAAAAACACACTGTTTCTTCAAATCCTGAGAGGATATGAGTAAGAAAATTTCCTCCTGTCTTCATAAATACATTCAACGGTCAGCACTAATCTGCCAGGCACTGATGCAACTGCTGTATGGGACAACCAGTGCTTTACAGCCAGCGTCAGATGTGGTAAACAGTGAATGGCCTAAGCCAGAGGAGGGACTCTATGAATGAAACTCACAAACATCCGACATGATGACATTACGGGCAGGATTTCTGAATGGACCATTTAGTCACTGGTTTACAGAAAACAGGAAAATGCCCAAAAATTATTTATCATGTTGCATAATATGGGCGCTTTAAGGTCTGTGAAAAGGATGAGTGCTTGGTCTTCAGGAAACAGAAGACAAGAAAAGCTTTGGACCCAGACAAAGTCTAACATGCCTGAAAGTCTGTGATGACCCCAGCTGTTCCCCATCTTCACACAGATCTTCAATAGATCACTGGAGCACTGTGAAGTCTCCCGTTGCCTCAAACGCTCCACTCTGATCTCCAAAAAAACCCAAAATCTCATGTCACCCTAATGTCAGTGGTCATGAAATCATTAATGAGACTGGTTCTGGCCTACCTGAAGGAGTTTATTGGATCCTTGTTGAACCCCCATCAGTTTGCTTACCAAGCAAACAGGTACAGTCAATATAGGAATGCATTATACCCTTTACACCCCTAACTGTCAGTGGATTACCAACTACTTGACAGAGAGGCAGCAGCAGGTGAAGATGGGGAAGATCACGCTCCTCGGGGATGTGCCTTATCTCCCCTACCCATATAATTTTACACAAATGACTGCACTGCTAAAGACTCTTCTGTCAAGCTCCTTAAGTTTGCAAATCACACCAACATCATCTGTCTTACAATCGAGGGTGACAGGTCTGCATATAGAAGGGAGGTCTGGCTATCTGGTGCTGTCACAACAACCTTGAGGTGAACATGCTCAAAACAGAGATAGTAGTAGACTTCAGGAAGAACCCACCAACACTTTCTCCCCTTACCATCACAAGCAGCACTGTGGCTGCAGTGAAGCCATGGAGATTCATGTGCTCCACCATCTCCCAGGACCTAAAGAGGGAGACACATATTGACTGCGTTTACATGCCATTGAGAAATCTGATTACTCAGTGAAACGGCCTTCATGTGTAATTGGAAAAGGAATTTACATGAGAGTTGAGTAACCGGATTACTGGTTATACGTGTGTACATGCAGCAGAAGAGGAGATTTCTCTCATAACTCTGGACTTATTTTGGAAGCATGGCTCCCAGATTTTAAGTGACAATCGACAGAACAGTCTGATTTCTGTTCTTTCTCCTTCTCCTTTATTATTATGTACCGGTGTAAGGCAACTAAAAGCTTGTGTGTGTGTTGTGTGCATGTTGGAGTCGGGGGAGAGAGACATGCAGACAGACCAGTGCTGCATTTCAAAGCTCAAACATACTGAATTAAATAATGCCTAGTGAAAGGTGACTTATATAGACGTGTAGAGGACACTTTGCGATAATTTCAGTTTCTTTAGGCGGATTTGATTTAAAAACAAGGCATGATGGTGCGTGGATTGATTTCGTCATTCATCTCCACTCCTCTAAGCTGATAGAGAGGTGTTGGCAGCCTTTGTTACACACATGCACTCTTGTAAAAAGCCAATTAGAAAGCTGGTTATGCATTTACATGCCGGGGTAATCGGCATTCTCTGAGCAAACTCTACCTAGGGAAATCAGGTTTCTCTAATCCCCCACCCCGATTTTGGAAACCAGGTTTTCTGTTTACATTAGAGTTAAGAAATCAGCTTACTCGAGAAAGCTGACTGTAGTCAGATTACTGAGGTCTATGTAAACGCATTGATTACCTCTATTGTCACAAAAGCCCAGCAGAGGTTGTTCTTCCTTCGCCAGCTGAGGATGTTCAACCAAGAGCTGAGAATACAGTTCTACTTAGCCATCTCTGAGTCTGTCCTGTGCACCTCCATCACTATTTGTTTCAGCATAGCCACCAAATCAGAAGGAGACTACAACGGACAGTCAGCACTGCTGAAAAGATTATTGGTGCCCCCCTGCTCACCTTCCAAGAACTGTACATGTCCAGAGTGAAGGAATGTGCAGAAAAAAAAAATCACCCTGGACTCCCCACTCCCAGCCCACCATCTCTTAGGGCTCTTAATTTTCGGCTGTGCTACAGAACAGTGAGCATCAGGACATCCAGACACAAAAGCAGTTTCTCTCCTCAGGCCATTTGTCTGTTGAACATTAATCTACCTTGATCACACCTAGTGCAAATCATAAATCTCTTAGATGTATGTGTATACACACCATAAGTGCAATACTGTAATATTAAATTCATAAAAAACAGTACAAAACAGACTTCATAGCTTGTTTGAGCTTTGCACACTTTGTACATGTATATGTCTGAGTACCCCATTTATGTTAGTACCCTCTTTACATTTCTACATATCTGTATTATATTCTGTTTTATAAATTTTTGTTACTGTTATGCGTATTGTTCCAGTGATACAGTACTATGTCACTGCATATGTTACTATTCTATGTACTCTTCCTTATATGTGTGAGCTTACTTGGCAATAAACCACCTTCTGATGTTTACTGATTATAGAACTTTATATTTATGTAAATATTCCTTTAAAAAAACACGTTTCCAGCAACATTTACAATATGACCAATGTCACTGTCATTGTCAATGTCAATGTCAAATTAATTTGATGTTATAAAATCAGTTTTTCTTTCAAGAACAGGGTCATTTCTATGCATGTCCAAACTTTTGACAGGTAGCATAAATGTTGTAGCAGTTGTATTAACATTGCTGAAACACACACATTTTGTTTTGGATTCTCCCATTTTATCATTTTACTGTCAGCCGAGCATGAACATTTGTGATTGTCATATTGCAAGGCTGAGTGCAAAAGCCCCACAGCTGCATATTTCCTTGGAGTAAAATACGATTATTATCTTCACACAATTCCTTTCCACCCTTTACACTTTTTAGTTGCAGGAATTGTTTTATCAGGTTTAAAGCTTAGAGAAAATGTTGTTTCGGCAGCCAATGTGAAATAGCCATTCATTTAATCACAATGTATATGCATAAATCCAGGCTCTATGTACATGGTTCTCTGCTTCTGGAGGATACCAAGTTCTGTTTAAAGGCCATGGTTACCTTCAACATATTTCCCTTATGCATATGAGGGCAGGCATTCAGTGGCATGATAACTCACTCTGCTTGAATTACTGTTCACATCCCTCTCTGACTTTACTACCCAACTGGAAAACCCAAAGGATGGTGCCTTCTGCTGGCGGTGCCAACAACATGCTATACCCACATACATTCCCTTTGTCCTTTTTTTAGTGATTTTGTCCTTCTTCCTTTTTTCATGCCTTCCTTTCTGGTTCTCTATGGGCCCCCTAGGCAGCGGCAGGTGCACTTGGGGGGCTTTTGAGGGTCTTTGCCAGGAGCTTGAATGAAGCCTTTATAAACTGTCTTTCAATGCTGCCCCTGTTTCTCGCTGTGCTATCATAGGAAAACCAGCATCATCACTGTTATGATCTATAGCCCTCCAATCGTGTCTTCTCCCTGCCAGAGGAGGAGCTTACAAAGACCTCCTGGGGGGCTGTGATGCTCCATTTCAATCGGGCTCACGAATCAGACCCCCTCCCCCTCCTTCTCCACACAGGCACACAGTCACCACAGAGACAGAAACTGCATGTAACTTCAAGGCAGCCAGGCTGCAGTGACAGAGAACAGGATAGACACAGGACTCTGACACCCCAGCTTTCAGTGGTATTACTGCAGAATTAAGCTGGTGAACTGAGAGAAGAAGAAAAATGAGTCAGCACAGCCTGTCATTGTCACTAGTCTAGCCTAACACCAGGGCCGCTGTACACACAGAGATGCCAGTTAGCGCTTTAAAAATCTGAAACACTTATCTAAACAAACATGTTATGCAACTGTCACCAATTGCTATGCAACAGTGATCCAACCTATTTTCAGCTCATGGAAGCTTTTACATTTTCTGTTCTAAACATTCAGCTTTACTGGCAAAGAGACATTTGTGTGGAATCACTGCAGTTATTGTCAACATGAGAGACAAAGAGATAAATGTTTGCTACCGATGTCCACTGGATGTGTTTTACTTCTGATATTTACAGTTGTCACATGTGTTTGAGCCAGCTAATCACACTGAACTCTCAATGAGTCACTCAAAATTTGGCTCGCTTTAAGCTATGGTAATTGTATAGATCTAGGAATGGCAAAGTCAGTCTGGTAGTCAATTGGGCTTTCAGTGGACAACAACATCCAGTTTTCTTTTCCACTAAAATATCATATATATTAGTTTTGTGACTCAGACATTATGAATGTATTTCTTTGGCTGAATTCAGACACTCACAGCACTGAGTTGAGATCAGAGAAAGACTGTTGCTGGCTTATAGAGAAATCACATCACACAAAACATCCTTATTAAATTTTAAACAAAAACACAATCTTCCTATAACACTAAGTGCTTTTCTTGCCTAATCTCAAACTTGAGTATGCGGTTTGTCACTTTTGGATTATACACCCACCATTCAGTCTGATCCATGTCCTTGCCATTCCTTTCCATTAATACATGTTAATACATCATTCATTGAAAAAGAAAAAAATCCCAATAACACAGGTTGCAGGTTAGTAGCATAGGAACATAATCGTCAGGAGACAGTGTTGATATACTGGCTAATATTCAGTACATACAGAATTATATGTGCCATTGCTGGTTGACACAAACACTGACGTTAGTAGAAGAAATTAAGATAAGATACATTTATTGATCCCACAGTGGGGGAAATTCAATTGTTAAAACAGCTACACAAATGACAGTAAGGTGCAAGAGAACATGCAATATATTTCTCAGTTGGTTCGACAAATACTTTGTTGTACTTTGTTGTTTAGCTTTTAGAGTTTTTGATGACTTTTATGATCATAATATTTATTGAGGGGGACAAAATAATATTTTCATGTTCTGGGGTGATTCATTTAAATTATTGCTGATTTGGATCATGTGCTGTGTATCGAATTACATATTTAACTGCCTAAATCTGACATTAAAAAAAAACACACCTCTATTAAATATATTATTGATACATATCATGTATAATATGGTGAAAATATGGTTAGAAACTGAAACAGTCAAGGGTAAGGTTTAGTGATACTGAATGCAACATTGTTGTTGTCGTTTGTCCAGCCTAATGAAATTGACTGATTGTGATTGTTTTGCATGGTTAAGTAATTTGTGTAACTACCTACATTCTTTGAACAATTTGCCCTCAGGGTTATAAAGAGACAAACAGATTACTGGAAGCTGACCAATGAAGTTATTTGTATTTCACCTTTTACGGAAAAAACCAAAACAAATGTATCTCTTTCTTCTGTTTTTTACCTTGACATTTTATTATTACAGAATGATTATTGAGCCATATTAGATACTACACTAATAAAAACAATTCAGCAAAATTCATTGTTTTTAATTTGATCAACATAGTACTGTTACAAACAGTTTCCTCTGATTACAAAATGCTCAATGGTATGTTAAGGTACACTCATTAACTATGCTACTAACACAGTAGAGGCCCCTGAAGATGCTGGAATAATAAATATTGAGCAAAAACTATTTCCTAATTTTACCTACTAACTGCACACACAATTTTGATTTCATTTTATTCTTTCATATTCAGGTTTATTCATCAAAAAATAAGAATACCACATCTTATCCAACTATATTGAACTAGATTTGAATTAAAGTGTATGGTTTTATATACACCTCTAGATCACACTGGTGTAATGTTCTTCACTTTTCACCTTCCAGGCTTTTCTGCAAATATGTGCTTTTCTGTCATGGCATGTTGACAGACATTCGTGGTCAGTGTAATGCAGACTCTTCATTAATCCTGTATACCACAATCACTTAGAGAGGAGGGATGCTCTTCATCTTTTATTTTATATTCATGAATGTCCTTTCACCATAAACAGGGACCACTTTGCATTATGTCCTGATTACCAACGCTGTTTGGAAGCAAAAAGCCCTCAGAAAGGCTTTCGTTTGTTAATTATTAATTGAACCAAGCACTTTTCCAAAGGAGTCATGATGAACACAGGCTGTTAAAAGCCCCTGCTAACCAGCCTCTCATCAATAGTATGCTTTAGATTGAAGACATTGATTGAAAAACAATGCAAACAAACACGGAATTGCTGGTGCTGCCCTTTGCACCAACAGGGGGTAAGTAAATATATTGAGCTGAACTTTCAGGGAACAAATGCCCCCCACACACCAACAGTGTTCCAAAATGATCTTTTATCAAACAACATTGCCCTCTATCAAATCAGTTACCCATCAGCCATCATTCGAGTCCAAGGGTTTTTAGCGCTGGCACTAGCACTCAATCACTGATGCCTCTGTGGATTTCCTAAATGTACTGATCCTGCCAAACACTCCATTGCCTTATTAAAAAACAGTCACAGAAGCAGTGCTGTTTGGAGATAGGATGCAGCATCCTGAGGGAAGAATGAATGAGGAACTAGTGACAAGTGAATTCATAGCATCACTTCTGTTGATGGTGTAAAATAAAGTGTTAGATGCTCCACAAAGGTCATACACTCACAGACATGTTGTTGTCGGGGGAAGGATCTGAATGACTGCAAAGCCGCAATGTCTTGACCCTCCACTTGTATCCAGCAGGCTTATTGATTTTTCTGAGATTATTGTTGTGTTTGAACCTGTTGGACAGCCTATTTGATGAACACTTTGATAGTAATGTTTTGTGTCGAGAACTGAAATAATAAATTTAAATAACTCATCCATCATTTTGCTGATGTTTTACCAAGCTGTGCCTTATCTTTTATTAAAAACACGCCACAGCAGGATCAGCAACAGCACATGTGCAAAATATGTGTTGATTGGGTACATACTAAACTGCAACCTGTCCAACAATCCGATTTTGTCATCATTTAAGAACATCTCATCTACTGCTACAGGACTCAATGGAAGATGCTTCATTATAGATGGGTACAGTATGTGTGAAAAAGTACTGTAATTATAATAAAGCCAGCAAATACAGCAAATTTCTATTCTTTTAAAAAAAAAATACTAATTCAAAACTACACTGACATTTATGATAAAGGAAATTATCAAGGATCCACCCACAATATAACTTTTCATAAAGGGCACACCAACAGATCTACATTGTCTACATCTACATTTACTAATCGTGGGCAGAACTAAAAAGCTAGTATAATGTTTTCTCCTCCTCTGGACGAAGCCTAATGTCTTTATGGTTACCAATACATCTTGAGTATGGACAACATACATTTCTAATAGGAAACGGTGCAGAATTTGAATCACAGTGATGCCTACAAGGCAGGGAGGGCCTAAGATGTCATCGAGTTGCATTATGAAATATGTTGATTTTGGACTTTTATGTATCTTATCTTCTCTCTCTATCTCATCTATCTCTTAGTGACACAATAATAAATTGCCTCTGTAGTCTGCAACTAAATAGATAAACACCAATACACTAAAAAGAGTTGTCACATTATGAAACCAGTTAAATCTTTTGTTTGACAAAATTTAAAAAACCCTTGGTATGATATTGCTACAAATTCCTACTGTACTTCTTCTGTGAAAGGCAACTATAGATGAGCTGTCAAGAATTGAGCACGAGTGATTCACTCATCAAAACACAATGACTGATATCCACTGTATTCTGTATTTCAGTTCCTGCTATTTGTTAGCCAGTATTTAATGGTATGAGGGCAAAGCTGTCAACCTGCAACTGATAATGTAAAATGTGCAATCACTTGCATCACTAAATGTATGCTACACATTGACACAGTTACACATACAGAGCAGAGTAGGTTAGGTTAACTAAAGTTATTGTCTGGTGTTTCCACTGCAACCACTTACAATGTGTAGTTACATTTCTTACTGGGAAGCAGGAAATAGTGAGTTGTTGGCAGACTCTGTATTTGATTGGTGTAACTACAGTTTTTAGAAAATCTAGAAAATACGAACACATTAGAGCAATTCTTGTTTCCCTGCACTGCTTCCTTTTCATGTCAGATCTAACCTTAAGGTCCTATTAATGATGTACAAAATCTTGAATGGATTAGCACCCTCATATCTCTCCAAACTTTTGAAGCCTCAAATTGCCTCGTTACCCCTTTATTGTTAAAATGTAGAGAGACTGGTTGCCCCTAGAACTAAAAAGAAGTCAGATGGTGGCAGAGCCTTTATTGTGCTCCCCTTCTTTGGAACCATCTCTCCTGACATTCAAGGGTCTGACTTTCTGAAGTTTATAAGTCTAGATTAAAGATTCTTTTTTTTCAACCTGAATTAGAATTAACATGCTTATTATACATTATACATTTTTAACAAATATTTTACTTTACTTTGCTCTATCGGTGTGTTTTGTGTATGTGTACTAAATATCCTATTATTGATTTTATTGTCTTGTTTATTATTTTCTGTTTTATGTTGAATTGTTAATTGTTAATTTGTTATAATGTATTGTGACACATGTTGAGAATGCACTGAAATGCACAAACCTTGACTTGACTATGACCTGGCAGCTCTTAAGTACCATTGAAAAACAAGAACATGGCATAGTCAAAAACAAGATGGTACAAAAGGGTTATTCAGCAATGTTGAGTTGCAAATGTGGGTTGATTGACAACATGACATCCATCAAAGTACCAACTTGTTAACATGTGATATTGACATTATATACTGCACTATAGTTGAGTATTTGAATACTGCATCAATATTTCACAAGACTGCAAAGAAAGCATCATATAAATCTAGTTAAATAACTAGAAAGTACAGAGAAATCTGATTTAAACATATTTCACAAATAAATAAATAATAAATTTCATACTTCTGAACACAGAGAGAGTGTGTAGAGTCATTTTAATGCACATGCTGCTAGAACTTTACTGAAACTATACCATGTGTTATGGAGCTGTATATCACTTGCAATGGATTAAGTTGCTCCTGCTCTGGCCAAAACATCTCATTATAAAACAAACAAATGTTGACATTTTGAACACACAGCAAAATATATTTAACCATGGGACTCATTACTCTTGTTAAGATACCTAATTGATCCCAGTGATGAAAATGTGCTTTAACTCCTTGTGTATAAACTGCAAGCAGAGCAAAATTCAGTAATTGCCAGATAGCAGCAATGCAATAAAATGCTTAATTGGTCTGTGTTTGCACAGTTACATAGAACATCACATATGATGTTTTGCACAGTGGTGCCATTTTGCCAGAAGCTGAAAGCACAGCAAGGTGAGAACAGAAACTAGACTACAAATAAAGTGTGAGCTCTTGTGTGAGCTCTTAACATAATTAATCAAGCTTTACAGTACTGGGGTTGTCATGAAAGTATTAAAAGAAGATGAAAAGCGGCTAAGTGACTATCTGTCAGCCACCCCTAACCTTCCTCTATCTGTTCATTTCTGCGCTATAATTTTACAAAAGAAACTCATTTGTGAAATTAATTGGCCTAATAGGCTTAGCTACATGCCATCGTTTAGTTAATAATGTCATTTATTCACACAGTTTCAGGTAAAACAATAACAAAACAATAGAAATGGATTTTTGTTTACCTATCGTGCTTTACACAACACAGCAGGAGTTAGATATGTGGAGGGCTTGCTGTAAATGTAAACATCAGCGCTGGCCAGAACCCTGCCAGTGAGAATGACTGAGTACCGACGAGTATGGTATGGTAAATACTCAAAGCAGGAAATGTATAAGGAGAACTGACATATTTGTTGATGCATGTTTCCATTTTCCATATTGGAGGAATGTACAAAAAGTCTTTGTCATAGTTTACTAGAAGAATTATGATTCATGCTTTTGGTGAGTGGGCTGCAGAGTTGACCACACAGACAGCTTTAGGGATTGCAGAAAATGAAATAGAAGGCACTACATCAATATGTCAAAGTCGATATCCAAATGTGTCCTTCCAGACTAAATAGTGGATTAATTCCGTATTGTGAATTAAGTCTGAAAATTAGCCAAACATCTGCACATCAATATGCATGAAAGGGGAAACTGACTGCACACGATCAGCTCAGACATCCCTAAGGGTCCATACAGGTGTGTTCAAAATTTTCACATATGTGGTTACACTTGGTGTAAAACCATGTATAGCTGAAGTTAACTGCAGAATTAGCTGTTATTCTCTGTGGGCTTGTCATTAAAGCAACACATTGCATATTGTAGATACTGTAAATCAGGCATTGTTAATACAAAAATATTACATAAAGAAGCTTAGCATGCAGAGATTTTGCCAAGACAACAAAATTTAGAGCATATTTTGCATTCAATAAAATTTTTGCAGTAATACTGCCAAATCTTGATTTATGGATTAAATAAAACTTTCTTCTTGACTCATTCAATAGTTTTGTCATTAAAACTTTGATGTAGGAGTGTAACAGCTCCTCTGGAACTGCTAAGTAATTGTCTTTCTCAAGTTTCCTTGAGCAGAACTAAACTGATGGCTTACAGTATATGTCTATTATCCACTATGTGTCTTAATTTAGTCAAACAAGATTCTAAATTAGCTTGAATGACAATGAGATAAAACACTTGTAATAATGCCTGGGCTATAATTAATGTTGAGAGCAGGCTCCTTCCAATTAAGGGCATGTTTACAAAATGACTGACTTTGATAGGCTGAGGGAAACTGACAAAAGCAACATAATCTCTAATCAGTGTGTCAACTCTTCTTTTGCACCACTTTGCATGGAAAAGTTTATGCTATACTCCGTTTGCAACAAGACACAAAACTATGTAGCACTGACCGTTTTACCTTGTGGAAGTTGTTAGGCTTCTGGAAGTGTCTTTATGCTTTACAGCTCACACCCTGTGTCAGTAACACAGACAGAAAAAAAATGGTGCTTGTTGATGTCCACAGGGAAAAGCCAAATGAGGATTTAGAGAGCAACAAGGAATATTGGCAGTTTGAGACTCAGCTGATCAATGCAGCTGAACAAACACATAGGACGCTGCATTTGCCTGAAGTGTAATATTAGTCAGAAGGATTTTTTTTTTTTCAAACTGTACCTACGTTTGCAGAAATTTCCCCCATTTCTAGCCTAATTTGTAATAAAAGTGTAAAAGTAAATGCTCAATGCTAAACCCAATACTAGCCAGTGGAGGCAACATAAATTCTGTGTGCATAGTGTTACCATTACTTTCAGGCAGGTATCTTTCATGTGACTATCATGAGTCAATTATCACTATCTACATGTTTGCTAAACAAATATAAAAGAGACATTTCAACTTCTCCTCTCTGGCTGTTTTGCAGTGGACAGAAATAAGCAAGTATGACTGATAGTCTTTAACTTTTTTTTTTACCATTTCCACTACATTATGATAGACATAAACAATTCATGTACAAAACACAGATGGTGAACATGGTTTTATACTTAGAAGGCACACAAACGCAAATGTGTGAAGTAGTTTTAAACATATAATGTATAGCATTTTGCTTGAATCATATTTTCATAATGTAACATATTGTGAGCTGAAACATTAAACTGAAGCCAGAGGCAATTTAGAAAGAGAACAAATGTTAAAAAAACATTTTAAAAAAAGGAAGTAGTTTGCTTGTATTCACCTCGCAGCTGTAATTCCATGAGATCAAAACAGAAGGTTCTGCTCACTTTATGCCTTCATAACTAGCAAATATAGTAGCTTTGGTTTCCTATGTTGAATGACTGTAATGTTGAGTAAAGCTCCTATTTCAGTTTTCACAAAAATACTCACTGTACTAGTAGTAGAGTAGTTGTGTGTTTTATTGTGGC
>OMLM01000334.1:0-25084 GCA_900302695.1 Helostoma temminkii | reverse complement strand
CATTTTTTAATTTTTTTTAAAAGATGGTATTTTATTTTGTAATAATATTTACCTTTAATAATTACTGGCTTATGCTGTAATATTTAATTGTTTAGTAGCATAATTAATAAATGAGGGTTGAAAACGCCTAAGCATAAATTAAATTAATAAATATTTTTATTGCCTCCAGTGGAGTTTTCTCCCAGAGGCCAAGGTAAGCCAGGCTTTCCTTCTTTTTCAAACTGTACCATAGTTGTAATTTTAATAAAAACACTCCCTGGATCAGTTTCGGTTATTCGTCTGTGCTATTGCTGGTTGTCATGCCTCCCCCCACACCACCTTCCCGCATTTCCAACGTATAACAGAATAAGTGAAACAGCTAGATTACAGATTCCATATCCACTGACTCTGTTGTTGTGGATGAACTAAACACCAATGGGATTAATTCTATGACATGGTTATTGTCCACTTCACCAACATGAGGTTACGTGTAAATTCAAGCTAACAAGACTAGGTGGTAAATTACCCTAACTTGCACTATATGGAAAGAAATATGCATAAAACATTTGATGAAATATAACAACACATGCTTAGATGAGTAATTATATTTTTTTATTTATTTTATATCACTTTTTTATGTTTTGGTGCATCTGTATACCTGTGTTAAACACCAGGGTTTTTAAAAGCACTATGTATTTACTTGTATCTGCTACCCTTTTCACCTGAAGGGAAAAGACACTGCAACTGTTAGGACTCACGAAGCGCTACTGAGCTGACTAGGCTGTGTCTATTAAAACATCTTGTCAAAATAAGGTAGTAAAATTAAAGTACTGTACTATTTTAATCTTTGCACTCTGGATAGACGCCTCTTGGGGTCCAGATCTGGACCAGAGTCTGCCATTTGAGGACCCCTGCTCTAACCCCTGCACGGACCACAACAGGGTATAATGTATTAACATCACATCATTGTTGTTTTTAAACAATGTCTGGGGTGAATTATATTGTTTTTCCACCCTATCTCAGCAGTTTAAAAAACCCATACAATTTTGCCATTTCTAGCAAAAAAATCTGGTCTCCAGGTAACATTGCATCGTTTTATCTTCTCCCAGCAATTCCCATGGCATTTGTGATTCCTTTGTTCTTCTGATGTCAAGTGGGCCAGAGCTCAGAAAATCTTAACATCAGGGAATTAGCACTTGCTAATGGAATACCTTTTACATGACTCAGCCTTTATGCAAACTTTTTGCTTACTAAAAGAGCTACTGTTCATCAGTGGACATGTTTACTGTGCCACACTCAGAAGACTCAGAAGATGACACTGTTAAAAGAAAATAAAACACAAGCTGGGTGCAAGCAGGCAATGAAACCTTTGTAGATTGTTTTCACACTGGCTGAGCTCAGGCTTTGGGATTTGTTGAGCAGTGATTATTGTTGAATCCTATTTACTCTTCATTAGATGCATAAAAATTGCAATTATGTGAGCTGGTGTGAGAGTACATGTGAACTGCTTTTTGCTACACTGTTATGGACGATGTAGCTACGATACACAGGGACAAGCTCTTGACAGGAAATAAATTCTGTTGGTTTAAAGGTGATGAGAAGCCCTGAGTGTGAAAGAGGCTTCATCTGTCTATTTGGTCATATTTGCTGAGCTGGTGGTTTATACATAATAACTCAACCCCGAAGTACAGCGAACTGGACCATCCTGAAAGAGATCAACCCCATCCATGCCACAGAGGGACCAGGGAGGGCGCAGAGAAAGAGGTTCAGAGATGAGAGAAATCATGGAGTGGTAAAAAACACAGAATCACTTAACTGAATTGGCTTTCCAATGCTAGGGCACATTGTCAAGGAGGCCACTTTGACAAAGAAACTTTGCAGTACACTACTATATATGAGCACTAAAACACAGTGAGTTGACTGTAGGTCAGGAAGAATGACATCTAGCTACCACAACTGTATGAAAACATAAATTGTATTAAGAAATGTGAAGCTGACACTTTGTTATGAGGATGGTGCTTCCCCTAGATGTTTTCCCAAAATGAAATTTGTTCATTCTTAGGGAAGCAAGAATGTCTGCAGATAATTAGTTTTTAATGCAGCTGATTCTACCAAATGGTGATTTATAAAGTAATCAGGCAGTCAAAATTAGTAAAACTCATCCTTTGAGGACCATAAATGTATACTAGTAATCTGACTGGTTTTGTTTTAACCGCCTCTTGTTGGGCATGTAGCTCAATTGGTAGGGTGAGTTGTCTTTAAACCCCAGGGCTGACAGGTTTGATTCCCGTGGCTACATGGATACATGTCATACATACATGTCTTATACATGTCTTATCCTTGGAAAAGACACAGCAGTAGTGCTCTTCTATACATGCAGCTGTCCAAGCAACAATTTCCCCAAGGGCATCAATAAAGTATCAATTATTATTAAAAATATTTTAGGATTTGCAGCTATTTAGGGTATCATTGCTGTAGTTAAGCTGGTTTCAGTTGGCCCAGATCATCTTGCTTCTGTTATTTTTGCACTAAGGCAAATAGTTTCTTTAAGAACTAGTAAAATTCACTCTTCATGTACAGTCTAGACAAATCTCTTTTTATCAAACGCACCCGTTGCATCCATGGCAACAAACCTTGATCACACCAAATATATGCATCATTCAGTGTGGTAGAGCAGACAGAAATCTCTAGTGTTGACATCTTCACTTTGGCATTTCAGTGGGATTACTTTGTACTGAAAGAAATGATGACAGAACAAACTGATGTGCTCCTAATCTGCATATTGATTGGGAACTTCATCAGGCGTCCCTAATGAGCATACAAAAAAAAAAAAAAAGACTTTGGAGATGAGATTGGTGATTATCATGAATCAGACGTAGGCTCTCCAAATCAAGTTCCACACACATTTAAACATAATTAATTACAATGTCTTCACATCTACAAGAGGGACTGCTCTCTCCAGATGTTTACAAGGTGGATGTTTTGAAGCCGATTTAAATGATAAATCATTAACTCTGTCTGTTTTTATAATAGTTGCTGAATGACATGTCAGAATATGTAAAGTAAATTATAATCATGTAAAACCAATCACTTGGGTTAATGGTTCAGGTCGAATTCCTTTTCACAATATTTGCGTGTCCTGGTGGTTAAGCTATTTTCCATATTAAGCGTATGTGTTTACAAGAAAGTTAACAGCTATGTAAAGCCTTGTTGAGCCTTCCAGAATAAAGTGGTGGACTGGACTGACTTACAGTGCACTGTCATCCCTAGAGCCATGCTTTTAGCATAGCTCAAACAGTACCAAAAGCTTCCTCACTGCATCATAAAGCAAACAAACAAAAACAAGTAAACATAGAACAGTAAAGATTTCTGTCATGCAATGCCGTTAGTGTGCCTTTATTCCCGTGTGTGCTGTAATCCAATACCTATGAAAGGCTTGTTATCCCTGGGCATGCGTTCCCTGGTGTCCTGGAATCAACCATAGCTGAAGCAAACCAATTATATACTGCTCCAGAATCCCATCCCCCTTGACTGTCAGCAAGCATTTTCCCTTAGCACACCTTTTACCTACTACCCCAAAAAACTGAAGCAATGTGATTACACTCAGGCCAGTTATGGTACACTGAAGAGACCCTTGATACTTAAATTAATGATCACAATATGATTCAATAGAAAACTTCATTCTAATTTCTGAAATTGCTGTTGACTAAAATAAACATCCTTTAAACTGCTCAAATCCAAATAACAATTGACAAAACATAAATGTATACTGTGTATTCTGATTACATCCGGGAATCTTTTTAAAATTTCATTTATTGTAAACAGTTCTCAAGTGTAATCAATTTTGAGTTATAGGGTTAAGAAAACGAGCAAATGCTGACAGGGAGACTTGAGATGAGGTACTTTTCAATTCCACACAGAAGCATCCATAGAAATTCAGACAATCACTAAGATGTTTGGTCATGTCTCTGGGAAGCTCTGGGAAGGGGGGTTGACACAGCACAAAAAATAAATAAATACATACATAAATCACGGGACCCCCAGTGAACAGTTTCAACCCCAAAGCTGTCCAAGAACTTAATTCTTGGCCCCCATCCCACTGTCCCCATCTCTACTTTTTTAAATAACCTTTAGACTTGTTTCATGTGATCATGATGTGTGAAATCATTACAATGCACTTTTAATGTCTTTATGCACTTTAATTAGTTTTTACATAATTTTTTTACAATACCCAAATCAACTTTTATCTGTGTGTGTGAGTGATAAAAGCATCCCTAGAAGAGCTGTTTTAAATTTCGTTGTATTGTTCTCAATGCAATGACAATAAGGACATTCTATTTTATTTTATGAAAAGATAACGGAAAGCATTAAAATATGCATCAAAAGGACTGCAAACAGATTGTAATGAATGTAACTATCTCCATTTGGTGTTGATGTTACGTCACTGGAACTCAGAGACCCGTCTGTGTGAACAATTTTACAGTGTAAATAAAGTTTTCTAAAAACATCAAATGGAGCACACTAAGCCAAAGTGAAGATGCTAATTAAATAAAAGAAAAAATTGAATTGAAAGAATAAAAAAAGAACAGTAATGAACTTGGCAGCTACTAAGTTGCTATACAATTTGTTACTGTTCCACAGAAGCAAGTTCCAAACTCTGGTAATGGGTTGTCAATTGATTTTTAGAGTTCATGAACCTCCCAAAGAAGGGCCTAACCTGGACAAATGTGGACACAATTTTCTTATCAGTGAGAGTTCTCAAATCAATTTACTGTAGGTACTAAATATGTGTCTAGGAGGAATTAGAGGTATTTTATGATAGCCGTTATGGCAGAGATAGCACCCAATATGGAGTATATTTCACACTTCTAATTGGTAATGTGGCGGACTCAAACTGCGGTCACAAAATATACAACTCAGAGAGTGTTATCTTTATTACTTAAAGTTCTGTGCATAGATGAACTGTTCTTCTTCAAGGCCTCTAATGCACTCCTAGTTCCAGTTATACTGAGACTGCAGTGTGTTTGCTTGTGGAAAGTGATGAGTTCAGAACCTTGACGCCAAATAAGTAACCCAAACTGTACTGGAGACAGCACAGATGAATGTTTCCTTGGTTCTAGACTGGCCTCAGAAATAGGAACATAGTGGTCTCTCACAGTTCTGACACATTTTCTGTAATGTTTGATGACTTACAACCTGAACAAGATGAACTGAACCTGGTGTGAGTTGAGATGAAGGCAGACAGGTGTTGGTTAATTCCTGCCCTGAACCTTCAGACTTGTAAGACTACACTGGCTTTGAAGTTGTGTTGGAGGTGTAAAAAAAATCCCTCACAGTTTGTTTCAAGGCCATGTACAATTGTGGGTCAGTGTTTGAACTGTTTTGCTAAAGAAATCTCATTAACAGTTTCATCAGTTTGTAACCTTTGTCTAATGTTTAGCCTCTCTGTCTGCGGAGGTCTTTAATTTAAATTTTTTTTTTGTTAAACCTTCTATTTTTTCCTTATTAGCAGTTGTTCATTCTTGCAGTTGTATAAAATGTGTTTTATGCCTGTCTGGATATATTAATAAAACATTTCTACTGGCACAGTATCTTAGAATAGTGTGAAATATGTGTTATTCATGTCCTATAGTAAAGTTAGATGAGTAGATTGTCACGATGAGTATAGCTCTAGAGTTATGGCGTATTGTTTAGCACACTATAATTCGTCTTGCTTTTTTTTATATGTATAAAAATTAGATCAATGACAACAATTTAATCTTTTCTTTAAGAACTAGTAAAATCAAACTAGATGTTTTATTAACTGGTTTTTGTATGGATTATATGTTTATCTAAATTAGTCATCTGCTGATGGAGGTGTTCTCGTACTCTACTCGTACTGGAGTATTTCCATTTTATGCTACTTCTGTTTTTTACTCCTCTATAATTCAGAGGGAAACAGTGTATGATTACTTTTATGGATAAAGATTCTTATAAAAACTATATTAATAAATTATGATGCATTTTTATGGATTAAGTACCTTGTGGTAAATAAAGTTATTAAAAGTTGATTACCACAACCACCAGATGACAGTGCAGGCCCAAGCAAGGGTTATCATTTTAAATGACCAGGGGACCATATGACATTTGCGTCTTCCATGCAGCTCATTCGGGTAATGAACATATGTTCAGGGCTCCAGTGCCTATCTGAAAGCAGCTCAATTCGCTGCAGTGCTGCTGTACATGGAACTGGTTTACTTTTCAGCTAACTGCTAATGGTAACCAGGGGACCAGCCATGGAGCTACACGTGGTGAGTAGCGCAGTTGCAAAAACAGAAGGGGAGGGACAAAGAGCATAGTTGTGTGTAGTCTTAATTGTTTTGGTTCAAAGTAAGTGATCTGAAATTAGTTATTACCCCTTTAACTAAAATTGTACGCATTGTACACAGTTGTTCACATTTTCAACACCATCAAATTCAATATTGTATAAAATACATTATTTTAGTTGAACTTTAAGTACATTCTAGGGCACGTACTTCGAGTTGACAAACCATGATTAAGCTAGGAATTGTGTGGATACTTGAACTAACAGATACTGGCCAATCAGATTAGAGAACTGTAGGTCATTATTTAGATTTCTGTAATTACCGAGCTTAACCGAATACCATGTATAATTTTTCTTGGACAAATCTCTTTCAGTTTTTTTAGAAAAAATTATACATTTAAAGGTTACCGACTAAAACTATCCTTGGTCAGCAACCAAGACTGGCACAAAGTCAGGGAAGTGGATGTTTTTTTACACAGAGATTATCTGTTCACCATGGCAACAACAGCGCTGTGTAGCCCCAGGCCAGATTACTGATTTGGCTTCACTGTGCCACTATAGTGGGCAGCCAGTCATTGCTTGGGCAGAAATAACTGTCACCGCAGCATCACCACTCAATAGCTCTCAGCCCACGCTCATTTCCTGCTATTCACATTTGTAAAATGTTGTACTGGCACTTGGCAACTGTCAATGGCATTTAAATTCCATGATAGCTGCCTACTCAAAATAAATGAAGACATATTAAAGTAAGTCACTGTCATGACATACTATAATCCATCTACCAGATTAGGATCTATTTTAATAGGTGTCATTTTAATCCAATTTTCATTTTAACCCTACAGCCAGTTGTCTATTGTATAATCACTGCCTTTGTAATTTTTGGTCACAATTATTTAGCCCTCAGGGAGTTAATATTATGATTCATACCAGGCCCTGTCTTGTCAAACTGAAGCTGGAGAATCTCAGTACTAAAGCTTACGCAGTTAAAAACTGCAAATTGGATAACTTCCTCTCCATCTCAAGGGTTATCCAAGCGTAGGTACAGTATGCCAAATTGTCAAAACCAAGGAAATAGAAGTCGGTCGCCAGTCAGGAAAATAATCTCCATCTTAAATCTTAAAACCTGTCAATTTAGGAATTTTACAAAATTTGCTGCAAAAGTAAACGGTGAATTAATACTATAAAACAATAAGTAAGCACAAGCCAAAACCCAGCTTCATCAGTTAATGGCTTTCTTTCAGGTAATACCAACCAACCAAATTACATGGTCAACTTGTAAATGATCAAGAAGGAATAATCCAGCAAATCAGTAGTAAAATAATTTGTCAGAATATTCCATTCACAAAGTTTGTTAAATCAACAGAATTGACTTATATTAAAAGTCCAGATTAATAAATTAGTAATTTGTCCAACTACTTTGCTTACTCTTGATGAATGCTATTACTCAATCAGTTACTGTAAATGTGTGTGGTTGAGTGAGAATGATGGTGTGGTGGTTGTGCAGCTCACATACTGCTGGATAATGGTTTCCCCCTCCTCCTTCCACAGATGTGTCTCCTTTATCTCCTCACCTTTCCAACTCTTCCTGTCACAATACAGAAAAGGGATGCTCTGTGTTTTGTTTTTCTTCCATTTTTTGTTTGTTTATCCATTTTTTATGCCACATTTCTTTACCAAGCAAATCAGACTGTTCCGTTTCTGTTTCAAGCAGTCAGACATCAGTCAGTAAACACTCAGGATAGTATGGTGTACTGTGCAAATGTGTTGTCTAAGCCAGCGTTGCCACTGATAGAATAAGCAATTAAACAACTGTAATATAATTTTCATATTACAGCTGAATATTTGTTTAGATCTATATGATTTAATGAAACCCCTCTGGAAAACATCATCCATGTGAGCTGTATTCGACATAATAACATAATAAAAATATCATGTTTTTTTTTTTGTTTTTTAATAAATTGCATTGTGATTGTACCATCAGAATGTTGTCCATTTTAATTAGTACCAAATTACACCATTACACATCATTTAAAAGAGATGACATCTGCATGCGCTGTGGATAAATGCTGTAAACATTTGTACAGCTATGTGCCTGTGTACCATAATGATAGTACCTATATTTGCTGGTGTTCACTAGAATGTAAACTCTAACTACCTTTTTACTGAAATACCATGTGAGTCTTTGTCTCAGTGGCTCTGTGACAGCTTTTGGGTTAATAACAGCTTTTGAATAGGGCTACTGGGCTGAGTCAAAAGCTGCAACAGGGAGCAGTGAAGAAAGGGGATATTTTACTGCTCTCATTGTTATTAATAGAACCTTATTAATTACTCACTGAGGTATTAAATATAGCACAGACAACAGGCCTCGGCTCAGCTGGAAAGCGGTGGCCATGCAGCACTGCTGAACATGGAGCTGGCTCTGGAACAGCTGCTCAGGCCTCAAACACCTGAGTCCACAACGAGCCAAGCAGACACAGTTCATCCAGCCCTCAATGAGCTGTGGATTAGTACTGGATTTGCCCTGTCCTTGGCTGTGCATGATTCAATGGCACCACCAATCTGCAGACTTCTAAAGATCCATAAAGGACATTCATTTGTGTTTTCTATATAATCCCGCCTTTTAGAATCTACATTGTAGATTTAGAGTGTTAACTCACTGTAGTTTTGAATGCTGACTACAAAGACACATGGTACATGTTCATTCATATTCATATGTGGAAAATGGATAGTAAGCCCCAGTAATGCAATTCATTTTCTTACAAAGATCAATGAAAGAAAATCTCAATGAGAGATTCAATTGTGCTACAGGAGCTAGTGGAAAAGCCCCCCCCCAAAAAAAAGTAGTAAAGGGAAACAAATGTTATGAATGACTACATAAAAAGTGTGACATTTTTAAACATTCATTTGAGCTATTTGAGGAGGGGAAAAAAGATCAATGTTGTCTCCTAACAGTTGAGTTTCTATACAATTAACCTGCAATCGCAAATAAGGAGTTGTACAGAATGAAACTGCAAGCATATGTTTTCTGTTAACATAATGATAATATGTTGACAACCACTGTAAGTTGCAAATACATTTGCACTGAGCACCCAATAAAATGTTACTCACAGGATTATTTAACTCTTTATGGTTTGGTTTAAACACACACAGCATGTTTCTTAAACCTAAAAAAAGATACATGATATTTCTCTAACCTTAAGCAAAGCTTTCCTAAAAATGATGTAGCTATACAACTAAACTGCAATTGTGATTATGTTCTTGCGAAGAACATAATTGTAACAAGATTACGTTTTCCTTCAACATAATGACCAAATGTTCACAACTGATGTAAATGAGAAGTTGCAAATATGTCAGTACTTAACATATCAATTAAATGGCCACAGGCAACGTATTAAACATCAACATACAGCATTCGTTTTTTTTTTTTATGAAAATGTGATGTTGCAGTTTAACATCCACATATGTGACTCCAACTTTATTAACATGTTTTATAATTGGGTTCTGCATAAAAACACAAACAGAATCTCACTCAAACCCTAACTAAACCTAGTTTAGTCTAAACCTAACCTCACGCAGAGTCTTAATCTCAAGTTTCCGGCTTCTAGATCCTGCACAGTATGTGGCCACCATCCTCCCCAAGCGTCTCCTGGTGTTGTCATGCAAATAAAAATTGGCATGACAATATAATGATTACGACTGTTACAAAAACTTAATCACAAATGAAGTTTTGTTGCGTAGGAATGTAATTTTTAGAAGTCAGGGTTGGTGCTAACTGAAAAAAAAAAAAAACAAAAAAACTTGCATGTGTTCAAAGGTTTTTCTCCCCCAAGAAGGGGGGAAAGAATAAATTAATACCAGCATTTTAATTATGAGCTTCAGCAATACATGCGCCGAATAAAATCACAATTATATAAAATACAATATACAATGATCATTTTTTTTACCACAGTTAATTCTGTCATTGTACAAAGTTTATAAAAAGATTTCCTGTTATAAACTGGCCTTTCCTGTTATGAAAATAGCATCAGGTTAAAAAAAATAAATAAATAGCATTGTAGTTGTAGTATTACAGAGAGAAGCTTGAAGTAGAATGCCAACAAGTACACCCAGAAGCACTTTAGCTCATGTTCTTGAGTTTGTTCATAACTGTTGTATTACCTATAGATGTCTCCATCAAAATGTTGCAAGCAATGACGGTCACCAAAATGCAGTAGCTCTTACGCCAAGTGATATAAATACACATCTTGCCTCTCAGGTACAGAAAAATGCTTTTACGCTGCGACACAACTGGATGTACTTGTTCTTGTTGTTGTTGGACTAATGTGCCAGGCTACATTAGAGCTACTCCACAGTCTGTCTGTCCTGAATATGCATCAGGCAGAAGAGGGCATGTACTGTGGGGATGCAGCATCTGTGTCTTCTTTGTTTCCAAAGAGTGGACCATTTTCTGATGCCCAGTGACAAGCACTACGGTTCAGATCACAGGCAGGTTTCCAACCATGTGGCATACAATGGAGAAACACACTTGTTATGCTATTGAGGAATACAATGCTTGCATGAACAAGGAACAACGAGACAACATGTCATGCTTGACCTTTGAATTGGACATTGTTAGCGTTCGGTCTGTATTCCGCCACCATTCATCTCATACTGTTAATCTTGTCAGCAATTTAAAAAAAAAAAAGACCAACAAAAACTTCATTCTTAATAGTGAGGTGTGAAGAGAAGAATAAACTATTGCAGCATACATTACTTTCTCCACTCCATGTGATTACCATCAAATTACAAACCTGTTTGATGTTCACTGCACAAACACTGAGATGTGAAAGCAACAAACAACACTGACCTCTTACAAAAGACCCTCTCCCACACACTGCCTGTATACCACGGGTTTGTGAGTTGCCTCAAACTCCATTTCTGTAACCTTTTGTGGAATGCAATGAAGGATCAATGAAATTGCAACGGCTGCGGCAATGGCTGTAGTGCTCTCACATATTGATCGTAGGTTGTCTGAGGCTGTAGTCAATAACCTGTAGGTGTAACTGAGGACCTGAGGCAGGACAATCAGCACAGTCCCATAAGGCTTCCATAATGTGCTTTTCACATAGGCTTGCCATTAAGAGATGATTGCATGTCTATGAAATGCTCGATAACAAATCTAGAGCTGCCCATAATGATAAAGGCTGCTTTGGTAAGATGAAGTCTCACAATGCTGCTACAGTGCCTGTAATAGAGGCATTACGTAATCTGTGAGGTTTATTGACCTCTTACATTTATTGACCTCTTTTGACAACTGATTGGAATTGAAGGCATTTAGTTTAGGAGCAAGTGTCACATGGTCAGTCTTTTCTTTTCAGTTAAGAATGAGAACACACACAACATTCTCAGTTGGTTTCTAACTATAGTGAAACACAAACACCCCATGTTCTGCCAAACGTAGAACAGACACGGCTATTTTAACTGAAGAATTTCTGCACTTGTTTTATTCTCTGTGGAGTGGTTGGAACCTTTTCGAAAAAGGTGAAATTATGCACTGAGCATCATCTGAATCAAAATGAAACAGTTGTTGGGTTAATTGTTTGGTTACAGTAATTTAACTTTACTTCAGAGCTTTTATACCAGGTTTGTAGTAAATAACAGTGACTGCAAGCTCCTCTTCAAACTAATTATTGATCATCAAGCTAAGAGAACTGAGGTGGGTTCTTTGTTAAAGATGGTTGCAGTAGTTACCTGAATGATGGGGGCTCTTACCATGAGCAGAGTAGGATCTCTACATGTATCTCACAGGGAAATAAAAGGAGGAGGTGATGCAATACAAATAGAGGTGGGGGAGAAATGCAAAATACACTGTCTGGATGATACAGACTTTAAGACTTTGTCGTGCTGTAACTACAGCAACTAGCGACAGTAACAAATACAGTTAGTTTTATATTATTGTTTGTTTATGTAGCAGTGGCAGCTAAATTTAAGGGTAATTTCAGTGATCTCTATGTTTATGTGTATATGGAAAATTATAATGAAGAAGTTTTCTTTACTGTGTTATGGATATTTAACTTGTGTTTAAATTAAAAACTCAGAATAGCTTTGAAGCCAGTTTCTGTCCCCCATGACTTCACAAGCCTCTGAATGCGTAGTTAGCCTTCTGGGCACTAAACACTCAGCATGCTGTGGTGTCAGGGGGTAAATCCTCTATAAGTGGCTTCACAGAAAAACAAAAATGCAGTTGACAGCTCTGGTGCAGTTAGCAGGTTTTGGCCAGAAAAGTCTTCACCTTGAGTGCATGTGACACACACACAGCCACAAACTGAATCACTTTAAGTTAATTTGATTTTTTTGCTTATATACAATCTCTGAGTTGTTTATCACCTCAGAAGCGGCATGTTCCCCTAATTATAACGTAGTATTGTTTGTGAGTCCATGTTCAACAGCGGGTGCAATTTTTTCCCCCCTAGGCAATTATCTCTCCTTGTGTTTATTTATCTCCCTGTTTCTTCAAGTTGAGCCTAATAAATATGTATGATTAAAGTAACCAGGTCTTTTGTTACTTCGTGTAGAACTAATTAGAATTTAATGACAACTTTTAATGCTGCTGAATCTGGTTGGCAGCCAATTAATCACAGTTTATACGATTATATCACTATGCTTATCACTTAGGTTATGATAATATGAATACATTTGTGAATGATGCTGCTGATACACCATTTGCTCAGCTCACAGTGAGTGACTTGGAAGAATGTTTGTCTGGTCCTCTTAATATGCTGTTTGGGTTGAGACAAACTTTACAGTAAATTATTTTCTTTTGTCGTTCAAGGACAGCTTGCCTTTTTTAACTCAAAAGTGTTGCTTAAATTCTCATGGGCCTGCTTGATTACTGCTCTGATTCTCGCCAATTTCAGCCTGAAAAAGAAGTTAAATTGCAGACAAATTGAAATTGATTGGACCCACACTTGACATAGAAAGAAAGGGCAAATTTAAATAATTTAAATTAGTTTTAGTCCGAGGGACAACTCATCGTGTAGGGGGAAAGTACTAGGTCATGCAGCAAAACTAGCTGTATGTGTCCATTTCAAAGATTGTTTTTCTGGTTACTGTATCTGAGCCACTGGGGAATCTACCTGTGCTCACAACATGAACATAAAACCTGATCTTGTGTGAAATATTGGTCAGGGACACAGTCAGCATCACAAGCCTGCAGAGTGCGGCAGAGATGAACTATAAGAATTGTATATATTCACTCCGAGATCTAATTACCCAGGTCACATTTCTTATTGCTGCACTGACATTTTATATATTCAAGACAAATTTCATTGAATATTTGGTTGCCATTTTGTGCATTAAGGCAAAAAATGGAAGGAAGAAAGACTACATTCGAATGACTTCCTTGCACTTGTTAACGTGTTCACAAGTCTGCAACTGGCCTCACGCAGCCTGGGGTACACTTTTCATTTATGATGCAGCATGCCTTTGCAGATGTAGAAGGAGAGTTGAAGAGGGATGTGATGTGAAAGGAACAGGTGCATGAGTCCTGAAAACAGGAAGTCAGTTATTGTAGTTTGGTCGCTGACCATGTCAGCAGTTGGGATAACAGCTGGGATGCACAGCTGCAGCCCACTGCTGCAATTTGCGCCAAAATCCATACTTTTTGTCAGAGTCATCAAATATGAACAGACCTCATATAATGGATGACTGGATTCAGTCACAGTGAGTAAAGATAAGGTAGCATTTAATTTCCCCTCATGTGATCAATAAAGTGTCACAGCTGCAGCATGGAAATACAAACATTGGGTCGGTCTACACGTATATACATACAATACCTACTGTAAGCAATAACTTCATTATACAATGTACAGGTCTGGAAAAGTAAAGAACACAGTTCCAAGAACTGCTATTGTAAATAACATGTATAAATACCATGTGGACTCTTGTGCAGATGTAAGTGAATGAATAAACTGATAATGGCACAACTACACAGACATGATGTGAAAAGAACGGACAAAACATCTTTGAAGTTGGACTTTCGCTGCTTTGCTCAGTCATAATCAGTTCAACTGTCAGTACTTTTCATTTGCAGGGGTGAGATCAATTGCTTGGGCATAAAGTTTTTGTTTGTTTGTTTTCTGGTGACTCCACAACATTTGTTATCCAGTCTTATTTTCTGGCTTGCCTTCATGGCTGGAGAAATAATTAAACAGTGAATGAAGCTAAGTTTATGGACAGTTTCAAGTTGTTGGCAGCTATACAGCTATAACCCCTCATGCTAGAAGAGCTTAATTCAGAAATGCTGTGCTGGCACATTTTACACTGACATTAATGATTTAACAGAGCCCAACAGTAGATGTGCAGTTGCTTAAGTGTCTTAGGTTATTTACAGTATTTTTCTTCAGGCAGCTGTGTGTTGTGATGAGCAACTGTAGTGTGCATTGATCAATGTGGCACACCCTTGGTTTAGTTTAAAGAGGATGGGCTACAGAGGAATAATGACATTACCTAACATAATTCATTTTTCTCCCATCAGTTCAAGAGTACACTGCAGGTTGAAGCAAAAAATGATTCAGAGACAAAGATACTGCATATGGCACTTTATATCACACAAATCTGTTTTGCACATGATGTTCCTTTGTTTAGTCCCACTGGGAACTCAACAGTACCAGTTGAAATACCCTACAGCTACAATGTTCATAGATGGAGTAGTGTGTACAGAACCTACGTGTACAGTCAACATGTAAAGTTATAGTACATAATGGTCTTGAAGTATAACCAAGTCAAGCACCAATTTCATCCAATTAAGTGAAGAACTTTCAAGGTAAAATATAAGCCAGCCCCCCAGTCCCAAAGCAGATCACACTCACGCTCATTAAGTAATACACAAAGGACATTCTACAAAATATTATAAAGACACCATCAATAACAGGCTTATACTGTACATGCAGGATATACTTCTAAGGTGGAGCAATTAAATTGTCCAATAACATTACTAACTTATATAGGAAGAAATTATGAATTGGAGATATAACAAAGATTAATATAGGATAGAAGCATAGGACAGTAGTATAGTCAGAGTGTGATATCATCGTCCATGAGCACAAAGGAAAGACATACCCACTGAACAAACCAGTTACTTTCCCTCCATTACAACTTTGAAATGAGGGGATGTTATTATTATACACATATATTTAAATATCTATATACTTATTATTATACATAATATACATAGCACTTATTTGTTTCCACAAAATCATGGAACTTGTTGTGTTTAATTCTTCACATAAAGGACTCAGAAAAAGACTTCACTAGGACATCAACAGAGAAATGACAGCACTGGATGTTTAACTCAAACTGCTGCACATAACTATACAGTTTACATCCAATAGTATGATGTAATGGCATCAATGTGTTACTTAACCTTGTGCTGCACCACATGCCTCTGTTCTTATATCAACCAGACAGGTCTAGACTGACAATAACCATGGATCATGTGCAAATAAATCAAAGAATGCCACAGTGGGAGCATACTGCACTTCATTGTTTCTGCACCGTGTAGGCCATCTTACAGTAAGTGAACACAACCCAGAGACACCCACTGTTTTTTCCATGCTTAAGTAAATAACTTTCTGTAGAATAATTTACTAACAGAGAAGCCTGCAGTAATTCATCAGTTAGGTGATTAAAGATCCTACTCTTCGATTTGAATCATCTCTGTGCTGCTGTTCATTTTTCCCTGCCCTTCAGAACACAGGGTGTGGGGAACAGGAGAAGCATACATGTTTCCATCAGGTATTCCAGCAGCTATTTCAATTTGGAATGCATTACTGCTGTGTAAGTGCCTGAATTGCTTCATTGTCTGAAGGAAAAGTTTGCATTGATGACAATATTTTCAGAGTGGCAGAAACTGCCAAGCAATATTCTCTTGATAGTAAAGATTAATTGCTATTGTGAGTGCTTTTAGTCTTTTCGCTGCCTTGATATTCATAGTGGAGCATTTGGTGATATTTCATTATGAGATTATTAGAAATGTTGCCCTCTTTTCTTCAGATTTGAGCATGTGTTTACCCTTTTCTTTTCCAACACACACTATGTTGTGCTGTTATTTCCCTCCCATCTCACCACATTTATGCATTTGATAACTTGAGCCTTATGATAGTAAATATTTTCTCAAGCTGAAACAATTTCCAACACCACATTTATGCATGTTTGACACAGTATGTGCTGCCCTGGCCAAACATGTCTTCTCACATAAAGTCATGTCTTGATATCCATTCAAGTTTAACATCCTTCGAATACTGTGCTGAATGTTCAAGGTGTTTTTATTCCCAGAGTAATTGCCACTTTCAGGTTTGGTGGCAAGTTGTGCAGTAGATAGTTACATATTCTGCTTGTGTTAAATCTGTGCTGTTAAGATAATATTATACTCCAGACATACAGTACATCTCCACAGTCCTTAAGGTGCATGGTTTACAGGAGGTGAGGTTCTAAGTGCCATGCAACCATGAGGCATCCTATCTGGGACTTTCCCTCAGAGCCTCTTTTGTTTTTATTCATGGTGCTTTCACTGAGAGCTGGTGACCGACGACCCAGATCACATTCACCATACATTCACACCTGGAAGTGGCAGTGTTCCCTGCTGTGCACTGAGAAGCTCAAAGGGGGCAGTTGGGGTTAAGAGCCTCACAGTGGTGCTGATGAGAACCACTTTTTCACTTGTCCCACCCAGCTTGTTCTGGACCACTGAACTCAACTGAACTTGTGCCCTTTAAAGACTTGAAACTTGATTTGGACCTGCCCTCTGAACACTTGAACTTGCCCTCATGCACAGGAGTCTTGAATTGGAATAATACATCTCTGACATGATTTTCTGCATGCAAGACTTAAGCCCTCAGCCTGAACTCATATCAGTTGGCAGCTGTTTTGCTCACTTGAAAGTATAAGAAGAAATATCAGAGAGACATTTTTCTTTAACAGACTGAGTTAATGGTCACCCTTTAGAGAATTAAGAGTTGACTTTGACAGTTCTGCCCCAAATGAGTAAAAAAAAAAAAGAAGTAATGAGGCTTTAAATGAACTCCACATCAAGTCGCTTTACTATGATGTGTGGCTGTAAATAATGCAGTGTTTTTAAAGAATTTAGTGAAAGTTCTCCTGGGCAGCACAGTTCTTTCTTCTGGGGCCATTTTGTTTCACTTTTTTATTCTTTTTGTTGAAGGAGTTAAAAACTCGTTACACCACTGAGTCTTGAAACAGAAGTTGATGTAAAAGCTGCAAAATGAAACATTTGATCAAGCGAGGCTGCGAAACCAACACTATCCGTCTCAGGAACATATGTCAAAATCAGTTCAAATACATTATAATTAGAGCTGCCACTTTATATTTGCATCACTGACATATTCAGTCCCGTCACTGCATTATTCATAAATGTTATAATTCTCACCCATATGGACACCATTCTTAATGCCAGTTTTGGCAACGTGGATTATGCCACTTTCCCATTGTGGCGGTGATGAGATATTGCACTGATAAATTAAGTGGCTGTGTCATTTGCGGAGTATAAATGGAATGAACCCCAGAATAGAGAGGTCTTTCATCTTTTCTGATAAGACTGTTCTGATTACATCTAAATGTAGAGCAACATTTAGAGGACTATCAATCAAGTCAATCCATGAAAAAGGGGGAGGGGTAAGGAATTATCCTCTAAAATGGCCTCCCCTTTAATTTCCTGTGACAGTATGCATTAGCTCCCATCACCACCTTACTGCCATTAGACTGGCAAATGATTATGGCTACTGCCTCCACCAGCAATAGAGAGGGAGCTAATGTAGCGTTTTCATGGTGTTTTCATCTCACATCCCACCTTCCTGATGCCGCCTTTGCATCTCTGCCTCTTTTAAGTGTCTTTTTAGACTTTTTCCACTCTATCAGATTCCATTCATTTTCACTCTTCTGAGCCCCATCTGCCTCTTGGACCCTCAGGGTGAGCCTTTAAAAAGCTGTATGTCTTTTTTGTGCTCTCCCCCTGCTAAGTACAGTAACTGGGGTCAGTCAAGCTTCAAACTAACTCCCTGTTTGATGATTCTCGCACAAAGGAGGGAACTTGTTTGCTTCAGTTCTAGTCCTTTGCAGTTGTTGATTTTGGTTGTTGTAAAGGGATGCAAAGACTGTGTGTTTTTGTGTGCATATACAGAAAGACGTTTCCTGTGTGCCACAGAAAGATGTGTGAGTATGCGAGGTATCTCTAAAATTGCAAGAGCTCCGATTTGCATCAAAGAGCATTTCCCATCATTGATGATGATGGTTTGTCCCAGTTTAAATCCCCATCGGACGCCTAATTAGAATCTGCAGCTGGATATCATTGTCATTTACTTTCATACACACTAACTGCTATTCACAGAATACAATTGCATTGTAAATTCACCATTAGGCATGTATGAGTGTTTTCACTGCAGATGAGATTTATTTTATCATAGAATTTACAGTGCATCTTCATTCATCACCAGAAAAACTAATAGCCACAATGATGGATTGCAGCAATACCACGTCTATCACTAGGCTCTTAAGTCCTTACTGTATATTGTGTTGGTAACCCATATCATCTATCTTCCCTTTCCCCTGCTGTGTGTTATACAACACATTTTCCATGTCCCTGACCCTACTGTACACTGAGTCATGCTAAATGGGGACTTGTTGTTAGTTTTGACAAGAGAAATGCACAGAAAAGCGATGTGCTCTGTTGTTATATGGAAGACACCTGATTTGAGAGTTCTTTTAAATAACAGGATAAGAAGTCCTTGGGCAGTATCCTCTAGGTTTTTGGTTCATGTCCAAAATATGACTACAGAAAACAACACCCTATTTCTTTCAGAAAGCAAGACACCTCATTGTTTAAAAGTTTATACATTTATCTACTTTAAGTCTGCCTTCAAAAAAATATCTGTGCATAGGACTGCAACAGGATTATTCACATTAACAGAATAAGCCTTTGCTGAACTTGTGTTTGTGTCTAAATTAAGGCCTTCTGTTCTTACACACTTTTTTTCTGTGTTAACCAGTTAATCTAGCCAAAATGAGGTTACAATATGCTAAATTTATAAACATCAGAAGAAGGCAAGTGCGCTTTCACTTGCCCTAGCTCTACATCTTAGCGTTCCTTCTTTCTGAGACAAAAAAAACACCTGTTTCTGACAAATGTTGCACTGTGTGGTACAGTAATATGGAATAAGAGTCAAAGACTAAATGTCAAAATGTCTGTCATTGAACAAGCCCCTCAGTCTTAATGAACTTGTTCACCGTGAACTGACGGCCATAGCTCATATGAAGTGACAGCTTAATGTCCTATGTAGCTCAATTGGTACGGCAGTTGTCTTTTAACCCCGGGGTTTCCAGGTTTGATTCCCAGTCCTCCTGTGGCTACATGCTTAGGTGTCCTTGGACAAGACACTGAAACCCCATACTAGCGCTGTTCCATACATGCAGCTGTTCAAACAACAATTTCCCCATGGGGATCAATATTATTAATATTACCATTATAAATAGCAGGGACAGTATGTCTTCTGCTCAGCCAACAGTGACGAGACACTGACAAGAGAAATGAGCTTGTACTCACAGTGTCGATCTGTTGATCTAAAAGAATATGTGACTATATCTTATTATGAAAGTCTGAAATAATAAACACGTAGCAAAGCAGTCTGATCATATTTGTCACTATTATGCTTCACATTAAATTATACAAAACACCTCAGGTTTTGCATAAAGAAACCCAACGTTTTTCACTAAATGACAAGTCTAACACTATATTCAATTTTATCCAAATACATGGTGCAAGTACAAAAAGTTTGAAAAGCTTAGCTCCAGTTTGATGGTGTTTGCTTTCACACAGTCTCACTTTTAAGAAATCACTCACAACAGTTCCCATCTACTCCACCCACACTGGAATTAGAGAGTGTTAGGCGTAGCATTATGTTTTTCAAAGACCACATTTCACTTGAATCCCACTGCATCCGGCAGCAAGAACAATTATGGTGTGTGTCCTTGGATTTCAAGTGAAATACAGCTTGATGGCATGTAAACTTTTTTCCCTTAAATGGGCCAAAAGATTACTTCTGCTTCTGTGAGTGACAGACTCACAGTTCAGTCTGAAATTCTGCATTTCATTTGTAAACTAACTCTATAAATGACGGCTATGTCAGGCACTGTCAAATCAGTCACCCAGCTGGATTTCTCACCATTTGCTTCAACCAATCTCATTTTGCCATAAAAGTAAACAGTCACCTCATTTCTGTCAGACTATGAAACTGTTGCTTTATGAGCTGTTTGCAGAGGTAGTATTGATGCTACATTTCTACACCTCACTTACATTCCTCCACCTCTTCCTGTTTTTTAACATGGACAAAATGAACTGTGACAACAACAATTTAGACAATTTGGTTAAGCACTACAGCATAAGGTTATGATTACCTGATAGTGATTCCCTTATTCTGCCACTCGGTGATGATGGTTTATACAAAACTGGAGAACTTTGATGATGCAACATGCAAATGTAAATGATGATTCTTTCAAATATTATGGTTGACAGATCTAATGATTGTTGGAAAATGTCAATATATTGTGCGTTGTAGGAGCAGGTCTCCAAGCAAATGATTAAGGATTAAGTAAGTAATAAATATATTCATCATCCTAACAGCTTGTCTTCTCAAGGGTCTCCTTCCTTGAGCCTATCCTTATTGTCGTTGGGTGAGCGGCAAGGTACACCTTGGACAGGTCACCAGTCTATCACAGGGCTAACAGACAACCATTCACAGTCACATTCACACCTATGAACAATTTTAGACTCATCAATCATAAACACGCATGTCTTTGAATGATAGGAGTATAACAATAATAATTACATAAGTAAAAAATGACCAATATAACCTTATTTTGTAGATTTTGTGATGAATGGTTGCAATGTTTCCTATGGCTGCTTTGCAATAAAAATACTGTGTTTTGCCAGATGAATGCTTTAAAGCAACAACAGCAGCTGGACATGTTCAGTATAAATTTTAAAAAGCTGTGATACAATGCAGAAACTGAAAAAAATGACTACAATTAAGGTGTTATGCAATAATGCAATCATGATTTTGAAGTAATCGCAATCCAAAATGACAGACTCCACTACGACAAAGTGATTCTATCTGTATACTAAATGTACTGACATTAAACAGCTCTTGCAGTTTTGATCATTTTGGGGCTTTTTTAAACCATAAAAAGGGTCTCATCTTTATTCTTTAATTGTTTTTTAGCTTTTCTGAAATTCATTACAAATAATCATCATAAATATGTTTGTATTCAGTAAACTGTAAATCAGACATAAAATAGCAAAAAGGCTTTGAACTTAAGGAGTCAAATAATATGAAACACACACAGCTGTCTGCAAGAGCATAATGAGCACAGGCCTGATCATTGTAGAAGTTCCAGTAAAATTTCATTAGTGTGGAGAGGTAAAATTGGCTGAGTTATTGAGCAGAGCAATTGCTCAGAATTATACCCAGAAGACTTGTTTAGGTTTGGTGGTGTTGCAAGTTCTCACACAATACACGCCTTTTTACTAAAATTGTGATTGTAATTGGCTTATTGTTGCATTTATGAGCTTTGTGCAGGAAGGCAAAATCAACTTGTCTATTTCATTATTAATTGGATGAGTCATGCGTGCATCTGACATGCCTATATTCTTTTAAAGCATATCAAATGTCTTAATACATTTCTTGCAGGATCCAAGTTGTGTCTGTTATTTATTATAAATCTGACAGTGTATTGCTGGGCTATTCAGCCATCATCAGGCTGACAGGTAGGGGACATCATTATGACTGGCTTCAAAGGGAAAGGGGAAAAACAACATGTCTCGCCTTTGAAATACAATTCCACAGGCGGTCAAAGTGAATACCTCTAACACCAGTAAAGACAGACATTTTAATCATCATATCCCCATATCATCCCTTGTCATGTAGAGCAGATGACATTAACAGAGATAGCCAACAGCTGCCACCCTAAGGTACAATGTCAAGCTTGTGCCCTCAAGCTTGTTCAGAACACAGGGATAACAGACTGTGACAATACGAGAAATGAAGAGCAATGGATGTGACTTCAAAGCATGAAGAAAACATAATATGAACCTGAAGTAAACATGCTAGACTGAACAGGGAGAAGACACTGCCAATGGCAACAAACACCAGCTCGTGTGTGCACTGAACTGAAGTAAGATTTTAAAATATATCAGTCAACTCACTGGTGATACCTTGGTTTCTGTAAACAAATATGGAATAAATAATTAAAAGCTGCCTTGCAACAGATCTTTACAATTTTTGGTAATTGTCTTTTTAAAATGTCTTATTAAATCTCCCACAAACCCACTGCAACCTAGCTATACCTAAAAGGTGAGGATTTACCAGCCTATAACTACAAAGCTGTCTTATTTATACCGTATTATCTGAATCTAACATTCAGAAACCCTGAAAATATCTAGACATTATCTGAGTGTGCTAATTGTAAGAACTCAAAGGGCTAAGTCAGACAGCCTGAAGGTTACACATGCTATATACTGCAAACTCTACAGTACAAAGTTTGGGTAATGTTTTAGTGTGTTCTCAAGTGTTTGAAGTCATTCCTCCCGCATGCTCTACACAGGTGCCCAGATCCTCAATGAAGTCAAGTACAGTTTCTCTGTGAGAACACATCTCACTTGGCCAATCTCTAAATGTGCAAAAACAAAACTGCGCACAATAGCCGGACCTGATGCTCTCATCATTGTCAAGTGTTCACATATGAAAATGCATTCAATATGAATATATAATATGGATATATCTGTTTTGACAAAGGTATTGTGGTAACAGAGCTAAGCTAATACAAGGCAATGCAATGCAGTCAACATTTTTCCTACATTTATTTTAAATGAGGTGTTAATGCTTGGGCTTCCTCTTTTTATAAATTTTGCTAGGTGGCATTTTTGTGGGGTTGAAACAACTTCACAGTTTGACTAGAATAAAGAGAAAGCCCACATGTAACCCAGAAACATTGCTTTTGAATTGTGGTTCAACAAAAGCATTTTAAAAACAAAGTAATGGGACTGGCCTGGACAAAATGATGCTACTCTTAATATTTTGTTGAGCAATCTTTAGAGGCAATAACTGCGATGACATGATTTCTGTAACTCTCAATGATATTTATACACCCATCAATATGTATTGTGGTCCACTCCTCGTGAGAAAACTGCTCCAGCTGTCTTAAGTTTGAAGGCTGCCTTCTCCAGACTGCATGTTTCAGTTCTTTCCACAGACGTTCATTAGGATTTACATCAGGGCTCATAGAAGGCCACTTCTGTGACAGAATAGTCCAATGTTTTGCTCTTAGCCATTGTTGGTGTTTGTAGCTGTGTATTTTGGGTCACTATCCCATTGGATCATCCATGAGCTGCGACCGAGACCAAGCTTTCTGACACGGAGGAGCACATTTTGCACTAGAATGGCTTGATAATCATGAAGCAGCCCCAGAACATAACTGAGCCTCCTCCATGTTTTCCAGTGTTCTTTTCTTATGCTTCTTACTTTTGCTGTATGCTATGCTTTTTTTGCGTCTGTGAACACAGAACTGACGTGACTTCCCAAAAAGTTTCAGCTTCGTCTCATCTATCCATACGACATTCTCCCAGAAGCTTTGTGGCTTTTCAATATGCATTATGGCAAATTCCAGCCTCACTTTTTTAAGCCTTGCTTTCAGCAGTGGAGCAATCTGATGTTTGTGTACCTTGTACTTGGAGTTCACAGACAGACAGTCTTATAGCCTTTACCTTTAACTTGTTTATCTATTATTTTCTTTCTAATCTCCTGAGACAACTCTCTCTCCTTAGCTTTATGTGGTCCATGTTCAGTGTGGTACACACCATGATACCAAACAGCACACACACTACTTTTCACCCTTTAAATAGGCAGACTGACTGATTGCAAGTTTGAAAACACCTGTAATGCTAATTAGAGGACACACTTTAGTTTAATATGTCCCTATGGTCAAATAATTTTTTCTAGGAGTACCATAATTTGTGTACAGGCCTGTTTCATTAGTAAGGTTTTTTTTACAATGCTTCTGTTGAACCACAATTCAAAAGCAATGTCGGATTTTAAACAGTTAATTTCAGTAATTTTAAATTTATTATTACTTCTGTCGTTTTCACGTTATTTCAGTGCCCATTTTTTCCTTTTCATAACAGAAGGGTACCAACAATTTTGTCCACATCTGTATATGACTGACTTTACCACACAAGGAACAATAGCTTATGTGTTATGTGTTTTGTTTTGTTTTTTTTTACACCAAAAGATCGCTACTGGAACACAAAATAATAAATTCTAACCAAATAAGATTCCTGAAAAACAAGCAAAACAGACAGATAAAAGATATTTGTATTATGATAGTTTCTCTCCTCTCCCTAGCTAGAAAATACCTGACCATTTTGTCTTGAAAAAATGCATTTACAGTGATAAAGTCTTCTAATAACATGAAAATTCCACCTCAATACTGCTTAATTTTAATGCGCAACTATTTTTATTCAAGGCATTGCAGTATGTGTGTGTAGGTTATAACAGTTCAGCACTATTTCTTGTTTCTGCCCTAAACCCCTTTGTTCTTTTGTAATTGTGACAATTCATCTCCCCTCCTTGTTAATCTCTGGTCTCAGTCTCTGTCTTAATGAGGATTTTCTGTGACAAGCGTAGTGGCTCCTGATTTCACAGGTCTGTTGGCGAACGTTGCAGCATTCCTAATAGCACACACATATATATATTATTT
>OMLM01000332.1:10746-21299 GCA_900302695.1 Helostoma temminkii | reverse complement strand
CCCCACCCACATCACTACCCCATATCATTCTGCCTCCTCACCAGCCTCCACCACATGGTCCATGGTGGGGAACCGTTTGAAAACAGCAGTGCTGACAGAGCGGAGGATGAGCAGGGCCGACAGGCTGGCGTAGCGCATCATGGTGCGCCTCAGAAGGCGGCCTCGCTCATCGCTCCCCTGGAGGCCCCCAGACAGGACGCACATCAGCCTGTCAGGGAGTGGGATGCTGGTGTACTGGTTCCACCACCGGTTCACCACCAGGGTCACGTAGAAACCTGAAGCAGCAGAGAGGAGACACGTGTGATTGCTCTGGTCAAGCTGGGTTCTCCTGTGGAGTCCAGCAGGTCACATTAACTGTTGCCTCTAGGCAAAATGAAAAAAAATTTTGGATTTACTGTTACCTAATTTCTACTAGACTAAACAATACTACAGAGAAAAACACTTTAAGATACAGAGGTATACTGTCTTGTTTACATCCATGAAGAAATAGAAATATATATGAAAATGAAAGAAAAATTATCCTTTGAGGGATTATTGCTGAAATGTGTATTTATAGGAACGTTGGCCAATATAAAGTAATAGAAATGTTTTACTCTTCCAAATTTCATAATTGGCAAAAAATATCAGTTAGTTACAACTTTTGCCACAGTTGGATAATAATGCTTGTATTTTCTTTTATCTTTAAAACCTTAAAAACCTCACCACTGTTGTAATGGTTATGTCCAGTATGTATCTATCTGTTGACAAAACCTGTAGAGACTAGTCATGTAAATTCACTCTTTACAAAGTCATATAATCAAACATGTAAAAACCAAATGTGCAAACATCACAATGAATCCAGGTCACCATTAAAGCTTACCAAGTACAAAGGACATAGGGATGAGACTGGAGTAATAGTTGCAATAAATCGCCAGTTTTTCAAAATATCTCTTCTGGTCATCATAGAGGAAAAATCTAAAAGGGAAAAAGTGGTGATCAATCAGAGCATGGTGAACGATGAATGTGTCAGCAGGTGATTCCTGCAGCAGTTCTTAAACACTCACCTGTAAGTGATGCTGATGGCGGTATACATGGCGAAGAACGCCAGAAATTCTTTGTATAACACCTTGTAGATGCTTCCTTTCCAGGCCAAAAGCAGCTTGGAGAAGCCACAGAAACGGGCGTTTGCAACTCTGGCCGTGTAGGTGACAGTCATTGGTGACAGCCAGATTACACTCTTCAACCTAAAACTGCTATATAAAAGAAACCATCACCTCCGCTACACCTGCAAAGAGAACCAATGTGCTCATGTGACATGTTCAGGTATCTCAGAACAGACGCTCCAACAGCTCCCTGATGATCCTAAACTTTATTTAACTTTATGTAATGCACTGATAAAGCGCCTTCGTGAATCTACTGAACAGACCAGTCTGTTAAAGCGTCTGCTATTGTATTTTATCTAGGAAAAAATAAAGGCTTACCTTATGGACTGTGTTTCTTGATGAATTAGCCAGTTGCTCAGCGCATCTCTGTGCGTAACTGGCACCACAGTGGAAGTGAATTCATGTTTTAACTTATAGTCTCCTCTGTGTGGTAAACTATACTTGCTAATGATGTTCAGTGTGAGAGCTCATTCGCTGGTATCCCATTGAGTCAGCTCGGTTAGCCGGACTGTTGCGTGGCAGTAATCCTCGGAGCCTCCTCGGTGCGTACAGTGGTCAGTGCGCCCCGGGGTAAATCCCCAAAACTAGGAGGAGGAGCTCGTTAGTGCGGCCCCCGACCGGGAGAGCGCGGCTCGGTGATGGACCACAAGCAACAGGCCGCAGCGCCAGGGCACAAGGAGCGCACAGTACAGTCGGTAAATTATGAAACTGTAGCAAGTGGACCATGGAAAACTTTTATGTCAAGTGATATGAAAACAACTAATTGTCATGGTTAACGGTACATAATTACAATGTTCCTTATGCACGGAGAAAAAGCTGTTTGATGTCAGTGAGGCTTCTTCGCCTTTCAAATGTTCTTTTCTTAGAAAGGCGGAAAATCCATGTGGGGTTCAAAAATCCCACTTGATCCAAACACAATTTACCTTTAAGAAATTATTTTTAGGACTGAGCAACAGACTACTGACTTTTTGTAAGTAGTGATACCCTGTGCATGTGGCACTCATGAGCTTCACATACTCTGGAGAAATATATTGTGCAGTTTCATATTTGTCTAGCGACTGTTCAGTTTGGTGCGTCTGTGCTCTCATGAACATGTGCTTCACTCCAGTGTGGCTGCTCTAACAGGAAAAAAAGAATCCAAAAGCCTGTCAGCTGAGGCAAGTTTGTTTTAATCAATACTCGCACATAATTTAAACAAACTCTATAGAAAACAGGTTCGACTCAAAAGCATTCGGTGACAGAGAAAGGAAATGATGCTTTTGCTTCAGGATGACATTAACCTGTCTTCCTTATCCATCTGTTGGGAAATGTAGGAAAACATGGAGGATAGGCAAGCCAATCACAGTCTAGTATTCAATCACCATGGCAAAGATGCTTTACTAACCATTCACCTGTTCAACATTAGATCAAGCAACATTCTCTATATAGATATATACACACATATTTGACTAAATAAGGCTACTCATGTCTTCCAATGTTCCCATCCTCAGTAAACACAATAGACAAAATGTTTGACTGTTTGATGAATGTTATGAACAACGTATGAATGAGTTCAGAGCTTCCAGAAACTCAAGGAACTTTTTAAAGTCTTCAAACAGGTGCTGTGCCCAACCTCGTATCACCTACAGCAATGACGATGCCTAAAATATTTAAGATTAAAACTGCCCAGTTCTTATGGATATATAGTTCAACATGATTATATTTGATAAACAATCTCACTGACATTAGCGACTGCATTTAGACCAAAAATCACATGTGGTGATGTCTAATGTCTAAGACACTTCTAGACTGCTTTACTTTGGACTTTGTATTTATATTGCATTAACATATGGTTGTGGTCAAGAACAAAAATTACTAAACACCACAGACCATACATTTTTAGTGTATTTTTTTACTGCCCTGCTGTCAAACCCTGAATCTGTAGAAAACTGCATGGGAAATTAATGATGTGGGGGTTTTTTTGTGTTAACATTTTTTTTGTCAAAAGTCAAACTGAAGAACTGACACAGACACCAAACTGCATGGCGAAAACATGGCATAAACATCGACCGCCTGAAATCTGCTTTATCCTGGATAACAGCACCAAAACACTTTTTACAACTGAGTTTGGACACTGAGTATGAGTTTTTTTTTTTGTGTGATAGTTGAATGCTTTACAGAGAAGTACAACGGCCACACAGATGATGTGAAAACAAGAGGAGACATGAGGATAAGTCAGCACAGATTTGTACTGTCTTACCTCTAACAATAAAGCAGAATATGTATATCTGTGTTCAGGATTCACCAGCTCCCCTTTGTTTAGAGTGTGTGTCTTGCTGTAGCAGTGCTCTGCTTTGGATGACAGGCTGAAGACTGAGTGGATCGTGTTGAGGCTGTTACTTCAGGGTTTGAGGCTGTTTGGGAAGGAGGCTGAGAGGAGGTGAGTTTAGACTGTAGACAGCAGTGTGGTCTGTACCAGGACAGTGGGGGTGTTCCTGCAGGGAGAGAGATCACTTGTTGGGGGGTTTGTAGGGTTCCAGAAGTTGCTTAGAGAACGTGTTGACCTTGTCTGCGCCTCGAACTTCATGTGGCAGCAGCGGTAACTTGACTATGTGGAAATCTTCGTAAAGATCTTCCATCTGTAGTGAGACAACAATAATTTAATGAGGACAGTAGCACGTGACACTTGATGCCAACAAAGCAGCTGTACTGTCACAACACGAACACAAAAGCTACTGATTCATACCTGGTCTAAATACTTTGACTGAATTTTATGTCGAGCTTCACACATTTTACATGGCCTCTCTGCATCAGGGAAAACAAGCTGGTTGACTATGATGTTGTGTGTGTCGATGCGGCACTTGGCCAGCTCCTGGATTAGCCGCTCTGTCTCATACAGGGAGAGGAATTCAGCGATGCACACACAGATGAAGGTGGTCTGCTCCTGAAGGGTGCATCAGAAGTGTGGAAGGGTAAGGTTCAAACGCACATAACGCTTTTGATACAATCAGAATTTAATTGTTGAGATTACTAAAGTCAAAAATTATGAAATGCACATCAACACATTATCTGAACAAACCAGCTCTAATGCAGCAGATCATCAAAATATGTTGTCAACTTAGCCACTAGTTATAATTTATTATCTACAGTACAAGTCAAGTTTCAGCACTGGAACACACCGATTAATGGAGCTGTCATCAGGGGACAAGTTGGGAAAACAGGAAGTATGCATATCTTTTACATTAATACTTAAATAACAAGGTTCAGCATGGATGTTATAGTCAACAAACATTTTACATTTTAACTGTGTAAAATGTGCTGTTGATACTATTCTTGTCATAATACTACATCACTTACCGTACCTTCACCAACATCAGACCTATGTGCATATGCAACACGAACACGTCCACAACAACACTTTTCTCTGTCTCTACCTACTCTAGGCCAAGTTACATTTCTTGTTAAGATGTAAATGATGTGGTGATGTAATATGGAGCTAAAGGGCTTTTGAATGTAGCTTTGGCAAAAAATCTAAGTCTCTAAAAAGCCCATAAGCACACAAGGATAAAAAAAATCATTAACACAACTGCACAGCAATAGATATACGCTTCTAGATTGTGGGGTTACAAAACATAACCAATGTTGTGTTATTATAATGTTGCACATTTATGTGACTTACAGGATCTTTGAACTGCTCACTGACTGATCGGATGACTGGCAGGGTCTCTTCAAGCTTAGAGGCCAGCTGGTCTGCGTTCATGTCCCCCAGACCAAGCATGTTACACATCTACAGAGAGGAGTTACACAAAGTATACAGGCTTCAGTATCTAAGGTTTTAAGAAAAAAAAAACTCTGTTTACAGTTAAATAAAACTACCTTATATGAAAATTGTAAACTTAATGCTGAAGATGTATTTGCTTTACCTGTGGATTTACTAGACACCCTAGTTTATACAGAAATTGGCATATGTTCATCCCTCCTCACCTGGGAGATGAAAGGACTGATCTGGTTCTTGATCTGCATGAGGCGGCCCAGTCCTCGCTCCACTATGGTGGGGAAGTTCAGCAGCCGCAGTGTGTGTCCAGTGGGGGCAGTGTCAAACACTACCACTGAGAAGTTCATTCCTTTCACTAACCTTAGGGCCGGGTAGACAATAGTGTAAATTAGACTCACAACTAGGCAACTTTTCTTATTGGCTTAAAATACAAGGAACTGTAAATTCATATTGGGTTACTTTTAGCAAAATGTGGTTTTGCTTTGCACTGACCAGACTGCCTTACCTCATGACCTCTGCGTAACTCATTGCCTCATCAATGCCTGGGAAGGCGCTCATGGCCTCCTGCATCATCTTCTTGCCCATGCTCAGCATGTTGTCCTCTTCGAAAAACTCGTCAGGCAGTTCTGCCACACCCAGGCTTGGGTCAATCTCCTGCATTCACATGCACAGGAGAAAAAAAAAAAAAAAAATCAACAACCAGCACATTATAAATGGACTAAAAACATTCTGAAGGCCCTCAAGGGATTTTGTTTATTACACAAAGCTGGCTTGTGCTGAGACCCAGATGTAGAACTGATTATCCGCATGACAGTGATGGTGATCTCACGCACTACATTTCATTTCAAGACCATAAACAAACATCTTTGTTAACAAATGTAGCTCCGGCTCTATTAAATTCCCAAGTTATTTTTGGGGATACTTTAAAATTTGACGAAAAGTAAAATGTAAATAAGAGGACGAGACATGTGACAGTAGAAAATCACAGGTGTAAATTAATTAACTCCTTCAGTTTTTCAGTCCTTGGGTATTGTGCATGCTGGGAAATGTTGCAGAATACAGAGACATTTTCTGTTCATGCTAGACAAGGCACAATACCTGCTTTCAAAACTTCCTATCAAAATAAGCTTTTCTGGAAAAATACATGCACTGTATATGAAAATGTTTTGATTACATAAAACAAGTGACATGTAATCACTCAAGAACTAAATTACTTAAATGCTCATTAATGTTTACTATGACTTTTACTGTGCAAATTCCACTCCTCTAGCACACTACCTGTACATTCACACTGTGTTGATTTCTAATGGCAGTCTGACTTACCATTGCAAAGAGGTTTTCATATCCCTTGACCTTGGTCGGCACCTTTGAGAATTTCTGATCAAAGGCGTCTGAGATGTTATGGGCAGGATCTGTGGAAATGATGAGGACGCTCTCCCTGACTGCAGCCAGCTGGACAGCCAAGCTGCAGCTAGAAAAACGACAGAAGGGACACACCAGACAGACGTGACAGTATTTAATGCTCATGTAAATGTTCATTTAAAGATTCAGACTAAATTGCCATTTAAACTCTGGTTGTTATAACACTATAATTCAGTGTTCTCTTTACATGGTCTTGGAAGCTGCATTATATAAATGTCATGGACTTAAATATTCTGGCTTCATGAGATGAATGCTTCTACTCCGTAACGCAGGAAGCGTTCAATGTAGTCAAAAACACTTAACAGCTAACGCTGGCTAACGTTAGCAAATAGCTTTACCCCACAGTAGCCCATTAGCGTCACTGGCTTAATAGAAAGTTAGCTAACGTCAACAGTACAAGCAACACTAAGGCAAAGTAATCCAAAACAAGGCCGGTGATTTGTTAAAGCTGGGGGAAGTGTGCTAAAAGCGATTTGTCTGCTTGTCAACTGGTGAGATAGCTAGCTAATTCACGCCAGTTATGAACGTGTCAGCTGGCTAACGGTAGCTAGTGACAGTGCGTGGCACCCGGCAAATTCACAACTAGCTTAGCCACACTACATCAAAATGAACGTTATAAGGCTAACGTTACTTGGATTTTATTGACAGCGTGAATTAATCTAGTAAGATGACGCTAACCTGTTTTTCATTAGTGGAAAAAACACCACATTTTACACTGACATTGATCCACGTCAACTTATGGTGACGGCTAATCGAAGCTAGCTGGTTAGCATTAGCTGTATTAGCTAGAGACGTTAGTCAATGCCAGGAGGCAAACCTACCTACAGGTCGTTTTACCAACACCCCCCTTTCCACCCACAAATATCCATTTTAAAGATTTCTGTTCGATAATATTCTTCAAAGTTGGTTCCAGCGGCTCCACATCAGGTGCATCCTCAAATTCATCTTCCAAAGAAGCTGCCATCTTGTCTGTGTACAGTGAATCATACAGCTCAGGTGGGATGTACTGACACTGCTGCCTTCACTGATCCTCGGAGGTTTGGCTTACGGTCTATGTGTGTTTGGACGTGTCTCCTGCGCAGCGAGTCCTGTGTGGGTGTGCGTTTGAAAAAGCAATATCTCAGAAAAGCCAGTTGTAACAAAAGTCACATGTAATTTTGTGGTCGATACGGGACGTGAATACGGAGATGTCAGTGTTATATATATATATATACACACACACATATACTTTTTTTTTACCATTTAAGGTTTACAATTTCTAAATTAGAAACACGTTATTGCAAAATCTGTCCTCTTCTTTGTTTTTCTGTTTATTTTGAATATGGTTATTATTGCATTTATGATTATTTTTATACCTCCTTTAAATAGGTTAAGGAGATATGTTCTTCGTATCTTTATACCTAGTATCGAATAGTTTTACAAACAGCAACAAAGTCTCTATATTTGAAACAGAAGTAGTAGGTTAACAAGAATTGCAATGGCAAGTATACAAATGTCCTTTACCATTAAAGAGACACAATTGTCCAGTGTCTCCATGGCAACCCCATGCCTCGTGTTTAGTTTATGTACCTCCATACAGGTACTCTTGCGTCACTAGTGGGGGTGGGGCATAACAGTGAACCTGTCAAGCAATGAGCTTCTTCCAAACTTAGGGAAGGATTGTGGAAAAAACAACAATGTACTAGTGTTTAATTAGTGTTTCATTTATTAACAAGTTATTAACAATTTATAACAAGTAATCAGCGATAATCAATAATAGATTTATGCCAAGACCTCATGAACAACAATGAAGTGCAACCAGACGTCACATTAAAACAAACTTTATTTGGGACACAGAAAGCAGCCAACACCATTAAGATGTTACTCTTTTTCACCGTGTAGTTACATTTTTGTCTCATATATTGTACCAGATAATAAAAAAAATGGTTTTCTATGTCAGGTTGACATTGTAATGTTTGTTTGCTGTAAAATAACATTTCATACGTTATACCAATATTAATTGCAAAAAAAAAAAAAGGAAATAAAGAGGTTAAAAAACTAACAGTGTAGTAAATGCACTGGTACATGAATTTGCAGCATGACCAACAAATAATATAGAACAATACCAGATGTCATTTTAGCTGGTACCAGCCATTTTGCACAAATGTGCAAAGTTAAAATGTTTAACCTTGCACACTTGTGCAAAAACTTCTCAAAATAGAGGAAGAAAATATTTATCCCATGCTTCATTACCATACAGAGGTGCTTCTACAAAGCAACAATAGGGGAATGTGTTTGGACTGTCAACTCCTCATTGAGACATTCAAGTGTTTTAGGGAATTTTATCCCCCTGATAGGTAATTAACTAAAAGAAAATAGATTTAAACGGATTAAAGAGTATTAAAGTCTACTAGAAGGCAGCAACATTAAGGTACATGCTGTGTCTTACAAAGTAATTACAATCATGAATACACAACAATTTTAATGTAATCACTGACAACTTAATGACATATTATGCACATGGAAACCAGCTACAGATAAAGATCAGATTCTTTTACATGAACAAGTACATGCTGCAACCACAGGATAAGATACTTGCCTCCATAAACACCTTTTTATTGCTTCACCTGTCCCAGCTTCAGTGCTGCCTTCAGACCTTTCACCCTTAATCCATCTGGATTCATCACCTCCATGTCTGATTTCCAAGCAGTGCCAAGCCAGAATCTTTATGTGTGCGGTCTGAGCTCTGACACACTCCATCCCACTGGGAAAGGAGCAACTTTGCACTCCGTCTGATCCTTCACAATCAGTCTGTCGCAGCCAACGTGGCCAGAAGAAGGGTCCAAGATCCACCCACTGGTAGTGTAATTCACATGTTGCTGACCGCACCAGCCAGTCTCTGACTGACCTGGCAACATCTGGAGACAGAGAACCGAGGTCCAGCTCTGCAGCTTCCTTCTTCAGTTTCTGGCGAAGGTTTTCTGCTGCCTCTCTCAGCTCTGGAGAAGAACTCGGGTTGAACTTCCCTCTGAAAGTGGTGTAGTTCAGTAATTTGGCATGCAGTGTGTCACCACGGAACAAAGGCTGACCATCACCGTGACCTCTAGAGGCCTCAGATGGTTGATCGATGGACATCCAAAAGGGGTCAAAAGATGACCCCAGCAGACGCAGAAGTTGAGAAGGGCGGCGATGTCTGGATTTGGGCATGTAGTGGTAGTCTTCAGCATTTGTTAGCAAGGCATACGGGCGAATTGGCTGCAAGTAGGATGGTAATCTGGCCCGCAGCTGAAGAAATGGTGAATCCCAATCGGTCACATTTGGAAGCTGATTCTGAGTTGAAATGTTAGCAGTAAAGGCTGCAGATCCATCCAGAAGCACAGACACACATATAAAGCAGAGATGAACACTGCAAGACAGTCTGAACATGGTCTTCAAGTCTGGATGGAGGCACAGAAGAATGAAAATATACTCCTCTACTCTCCCTTTTCACTCGTTCAGTTATAGGTTGTCTCTTATGTGCTTCAGGGACTCTGTGTACCCAACACCAGACATCCTTGAGCTCTTCAACAATAACAAATTAGTGCCTTATCACACAAACAACAGACATATTATTGAGTATGACCAGGACACACCTGAGCTCCCACTTCTAATTCAAGGCTTTGATTTGTTTTGGCTAAGTTTCTAATGCAAAAACACAGGACTACTGCGGTGGGCTTTGGTTTTGTTCATGTGTTCAGACGTACAGAATGTTACACATTCATACGGATGCTAAATTCAAATTCAGTCAAGGAGCTGTCATCGTTTGGTCTGAAGCTGTCCCAGTGATCTCAAGCACAAGCTCGACAAAAATAACAACTCACTCACTACAGGTCAGTTAGAAAACAAGCTTCGGGTTAAATTAATTTCATGGTTGCATAGATATTAAGATAATAAAACAAAATAAAATTCAAAAAGAGGATGGACACAACACGCCTGCGGGACAGTGCTCCATTTATTCTCATCTATAAAATCAGCTGTCTGGAAAAGGTACATGATGGCATAAAATCACATAACTAAACTTAAATGTAAACACTTTCTCTAAGGTTTAGTTTGTATCAACATTATAATAATATAATTCTTATATACAGTCACAGAAGTAAGAAAATTTAATATACTGCATTTATACAAAGTGTTGATTAAACAGCAGTTCTGTAGTGTCAGGTTTTACTGTATGTTGTTTGTGTGTGTGTGTGTGTGTGTGTGTGTGTGTGTGTGTG
>OMLM01000332.1:0-10726 GCA_900302695.1 Helostoma temminkii | reverse complement strand
TCCCCAATGCAAAGGCGCAGCTAGAACAGGCTTCCAATGTGTGTGTGTGTGTGTGTGTGTGTGTGTGTGTGTGTGTGTGTGTGTGTGTGTGTGTGTGTGTGTGTGTGTCTGCACATGTAGAGAAAACCTGACATGGTACCTGACTTGTGTGTGATAGCGAGGCTTCAGTGCGATGATATGAGTATGTTGACCCTCACGTCTACCTGCTCCTCTTTTTGTTCTCAAACTCAAAGTGAAAAAAGTTGGTCATGTGAACTGTCCTGTTGCCGGGTAGACTGTGGCGGCGGTCTGGATGTGGGGGGTGGGGCGCTACGAGTTGCCTGACTGTTGTGGTCTGCTGCCTTCGCCCGATCTTCCAGGAATTTATCAAACTCTGAGAGGGACAGTTACATTTAGACGTGTGAATATATGTAAACACATACACGCTGTATCCATAACACAAAGTTTTATGAAATGCTATGTTCAAACTCAAGAGAGAAACATCATACCTTCACTGGACACTCCCTCACAAACTGAGGATTGCTCTTCCTGCACAATTAGACACAAAGACTAAATATAGCATTATATCTAAACAATCTAATCACATAGTTTTATTTCAGGACAATATAAACATTTTACATGTTCTCTCTTACCATATCACTCGACAGCCATTTGTCAATATCACTCTGGGTCAAGGTTTTGGCTGGTGGCACCTAAGTAACAGAGAGGGATCAGGTGTTACTGTGTTTTACCCTCATTAACATAATCTTACACGCAACACTCTGTTAAATCACATATGTGTGTTGCTGTGATATACACACCCCTGCTGTGACCTGCAACCTCGTGTCCAGAGCTCCAGCGAGGCCTTCCACAGCTCCTGGGTCCTCGTACGTCACACTGGACACACGCATGCACATGTTGACAGGCAATATTTCAACAAAGTTTAAGCATTTATCACTGTGAAACAGTGAAGAGGTATCCATAAGCTCTTAACGGTCATAACAGCAGGGTTTAGGGTTTTGTGATGCTGTAGGAAATACAAATTGTTGAAAATATGCAAGACATCTGGAGCCACTATCTTATTTTAAAATTTAACAAACACGATGTTCAGTGTTACATCCCATAATGTAAATGTACATATTTTAAAGTATAGTTTTGACCAATGAGAATCAATTTCTACATTGTCTTACAATAAAAGGTTGGCCCTAAATGATCTGCAAATATCATATATATTTATATATGTCATTTAAAGTCCATAAACCTCAAGCAAGTGAAGCAGGAATAATATGTGAAATGCTTCTTTTTCCCAGCAGTTAGCACCACTCACCATTTCCTCTGCTCAGCCAGGGAGCTGCCTCTGGTCTGAGCAAACATGTCAAACTCCTCCTCATCTTCTGCAACACAGATAGCATCATATTACTGAAGTAACTGGATGAAAACCGGCAACTCCCTACTATTCTCTAAATTCTCCTAAAACAAAAATTGTACATCACCCCTGAAAATGAGGGAGCAGGTCATATCAGAATTGCGCTACAACCATTAGCTTCCCACAGCTGAAAGTAAGATCCCATGTACTTCTTCTGGCATGGTCATGCATGTTTAGAGTTTGGAAATAAAAGTAAACAAAAGAAATAAAATAAAAAGAACCTGTAAAAGTGTAACAATTTTGTGTTTGAAGGGGGGGGCGGCATATTGTATAATAAACAGGCTTTAGTTAGAAGAAATTATACATATACTGTAGATTTTATGTTGCAAAGGCGTCCACATATGAAGCAGCAGTTATACAGAGTTCACTCACTGTGGTTGGTTGACTGCTGAACAGTGGCCAAGGTGCTGACTGTCGGCTGGCTGCTTGTTGTGATGACAGCAGGTTGGCTGAAAGTCGAAGGCGCAGGACTGAGGTCAATGAGGCTTGGAGTGCTGGCTGAGCTCTGCTAGGAGGAGGGAACAACACTGTGTGAGTACATTCTGGCAGCAGTGAAGATACAATACTGCATTCACTACATCAATTCCCTCTTACCTGTTGATTACTTGTAATCTGTGCCTTGTTCAGTCTGTCAAACCTAGAGCACAATCGAAATACACAGACTATAAGCAATATCCACACCTATGGCTGTATTTCACAATAAAAAAATCCAGAACACAGAGGAAAGCTACACTCACCTCTCATAGCGGATGAAGGCATTGTTGAGGTCATCATTAACTACAAGCAGCTCTTCAATAAATCCTTCATCTACCAGCTGGGGGATGAGCTCCACCACTCGAGTCTGCATGCTCTTACACACTGAGTACAGCTGCTGCTTGGGCGCAGGAGGAGAGAGATTAATTTGATTAATTAGTAATTAGTAAACTGCTGAAGACAGAACTTTTGTGAACTTTCTTTGCGCTTAAAATACACTTTCTTATTTAAAAAAAAAAAAATTGCACTTATATCTTATATAAAACGAACACACTTCTTCTGGTAGTGCTTTGCTTTGCTTTAGTTTTTTCTCCTTGACTTTGAGTTTTGCTTGTTTTGTACCTCACTTGTAAGTTGCATTGAATAAAAGCGTCTGCCAAATGACTAAATGTAAAAATGTAAATGTAAATATAATGTAAAATACATGAAAACTAGAATTAATATTTTGAATGTTATTTGCTTTTTGGTTTCTCATCCTGCTCCATCTGCTGTACATTTACACCAGTCACTGGTTGTTCTGCATTTCCCAGAATTCTTTGAAATGAGACGAGCTCTGAATTGCTCCGAATACACAACTTTGATATATGAAATGACAGAGTGAATATTTCCTTAAATTCTAAAATACACGTAGATGCCATAGACAACTCTGACCTGCAGCAGTGCTGTGTCATCGTGCTGGCTCTGTCCAGGTGTTAGTTCATTCAGCATATCAGACATCACTTTGAGATTCCCCCTCACCAGCTCCAGCTCACCCCGCAGCTTGTGTTCCTGGATTTAAACCAAACAAAAGAAAAGTTTCACAGTTTAGACCATCTTATAATCATGTTTTCATTTTTCCACTGTGAGAACTATGTATATTCTAATTATTGTTGGTGTTTCTCCTGTTAATCAAATGTGGTACTTTCAGTGCTGTTCCACCTCAAACAAAACCTTTTCCATGTCTGTTTGGATGCCTTGCTTGTCATGCTTTGCTGGCTTTTTACTTTTACAGTGTGGACCCAAGAAGACCAGTGACCACAAAACAGAATGAACTGTGCATCTAAATTAGCAGCTTTAATGTAATGTTGCTAAATACTGAAACATAAAACCCTGTTTCCAAAAAAAGTTAGGACAGGGCTATGTTTACCTCTGTGTTGCATCAGTCTTTGTTTTACCAACATTTGGGAACTGGAGAGACTGCCTGCTTTAGTTTTGAAAAAAAAAAAATGTCATTGTTTTCTTGGTATCAGATTTCAGCCATGCAACAGTTTGGGGTTTAATTTCCTGTTTTTTTTCCATTATGAAGCAAATGTTTTCATCATGCGACAGGTCTGGACTTGCTTCAAACATACAGTGTAAACATCATTCAGCAGTAATGGTGTCTTAGCAGATGTGCATCGTAAACATGCAGTGTGCACTAATGCACCCCCAAACCATCATGTTCATCGTGCATGCTGCCTTTTGAACTGTGCACTGATGGCAAGTTAGATGGTCCTTCTCCTCTGTAGCCAAGGGGACGCAGTGTCCACTATTTGCAAAATAAATTACAGATAATGACCAGACCATCATGTGGTGATTTCCACTTCAGAGTCATCAATCTTTAAATTTCTCTTTCAACATTTTCATATCCTTTTTTTTCTACTATTTTAAATGAGATCAGAGTTTAAAATTGCATTTTGATTCTATTTACATTTAACACACAGCAGTAGTACCTGTTCTGCAGAGAGGTAAACTGGTCCCTCAGTTGGTTGGAGTGGAGGTGAAGCATTCAGACAGGAAGTGCTGGAAGAGGCTTGTGGTTGTGGCTGAGGTGTGACAACAGCAGCAGGGGGCATCTCAGCAGTCCCGTTTTCTGGGATGCTCTGCAAGATTAAGGCTGAGACTGAAGTTTGCCACTTACAATAAATAATATATACTAATTGAATTGATTGCATGTGTTATTTCCACTTTGTTAACAGTCTCACCCTGTTTGGAGTATGAATGGGAGACAAAGCGTCCAAGTCTGTCATAGGGAACTCTAGACCTCGCTTCCTCAAATCATCATATACATGCACCACACCCACCAAGGAGGGAGAGCTACGAAATGCATCAGCCCACGACTGGAGATGGGAGGGAGCAAATGTGATGAAATACAGTGAGAATGACTGAGTCTTCTATTCTTATTTGATAACACAGTAACAGTTATCATTGTGACTAAGGTTTAAACACAGATGACAGAAAACACTAAATATGACACTGTACGTGTCTGTAGATAAAATAACTGAAGTAAACTTTAAAAGCTCTGAGACATCACCATATTTCACAATTCTCATGTAATACAGATAAACACTCACTATTTTGCGTAAAACCACATCTCTTGGATCTGAACTTCTACGAATAATCATCATTTATTACTTTTATCTACTTAGTCATTACCTGTATGAGGCTAAGCACCCTGTCATGAAGGGCAGTGGGGGGATTATATTTTGGCAGAATGCAACGAACCAAAACTCCTTCAACAAATTCCTGCGATGCCACCAGAACGTGGAAGCGATGGCCACAGTTCTTCACACAAGTCTCAAGAACCTGTGCGACAAGGACGATGTCAAAAACATACAAATCTGGGGCAAATGTAATTAAATATCTGAGACAGCTGATCACAACAAAGGCCATTCTGGCTTATTGAAATTACACTCTCACCTTATGAATACAAATACCCACCGTAAGAGCCAACATGATTTGTTTGAAGTTCTTGTTTCCTACAATCCTCTTCTTAATAGCTTTGACTGCATCTCTGGGACTGGCAGGAAAAAACAACTCCTTATATTTTAAATTGTTTATGGATGATGTATATATTGATAAGTAACTACATTTACTTTTCTGGCTAAAAAAGAATGACTTTATAAAATCATATGACTTGTATGCCTCAGATTTACTAATAAAGAATAAAGAATAGAAAGAACAGGACATTCTTCGTCACTAATGGTCAGTCTGTTCCACTGAAGAGATCCTGAACACAGTAAGTGAGCAAAGCCAATGGCATCATCCCTACCCCTCCTCTGTCTCATTGATGATGTCACATATCTCCATGTTGAGTCCCCAGTCCTCCGATGGTAGAGAGCTATTGGTTGCTCGCTCTGTCAACACAGAAATAATCATCACACAAAACTTACAGTAAGATTTTCTGTGTTAGTAGCTCTGATTTGGTATGTCCGTGGATCTTATGAGACAAAAGGTTCATATGCTCTTCACAGCCTCCGACAACTTGGTTTCAAATCTTTAGTATTTGGCTAAATATAATATAATAATAATATAATATGAAATGTGCGAAACATTGTTTAACTGAATTTTAGTTAGCAAATTTAGAGGCATTTTAAAAGAAGTGGTAAACACTGAGCGGTTGTCCATCAGCAACAAACAAACAAACAAACAAATCCCAGCCACTGAGGCATCAGTCTGGAATAGCACCTGGTGTAATAACCTGTGCCAAATATTATTATTTATTAAGCCTTCTCTGCCTGGTTAATAACCACATCTTTCAAAACCATTGGCCTAATTTTTACGCTAACCAACCAGTTAAGTTGCATGTTTGTCCACACTCATATTCTAATCAGTTCAAGTGGATGTTTGTGGCAGATGTAATGAAACTTCCTGCAGGCTGAGATATAGTGTCGACAAATATGGACACACGTGAAGTCACAGTGACTTGAACCTTCATCCTCTGACCACTGAAGCGCACACCGTTTTTCAAGAAATGCCCTCAAGGTATTCCTTGACATGCATTTATGAGAATCGCCATGATGTGGTAGAGATAAACCTGATGACACCATTAAGGTCATATTCTCCACCTGACAAACATCCTTTTAGAGCCACTGAAGACATGTACAGCTTGTTTTCACATAATGAGTGGTTCTCCTCTGACAGTATAGACAAAGTGCTCATGTGATTATGGCTGTGACTAGCAGGAGGAGATCCTGCCGCCAATGAGGCCTGGTCCACTTCAAACCAGTGAGAAAGACGAACAAAAATCAAATACTGACACATCATGACGTAATTGAGATCCTGCAGATAATAGTGCTTCACAGAATTCATTGTCTGTAGTAATGGGCTGATTGAGAACATAGATTTTCACATTTACCTTGTCTTACCCTTCAAAGTGCTTGTCAATAAAAGCTTTCTTTGCACTCCACCGTTCACAGGCTCCTCCTAAGTCCCTAAATCTCCCTCATTCCTTTCCACCAATACCTCCCACACTTCTCCAAATCCCTCACCCCTGCCTTTCTCAATCCCATTTACTCCACTCCCTCCATCCCTACCCTCTTCCAGCTCCCTCTGCTTCATGTGACTGTCAGCTGCTTGTGTTCCCGTTGACCTCAGGAGTAGTTGTAGCCTCTCTGACGTGTATGTGTGATAAAATAAGTGCATGAGATAAGAGGAAGGAAGGTTTGGGTGAGTGTGGAGCATTTTCTCACTGCTTATGACTATTACACACCTCTCCGGGTTTCATCAGCTGGACTCAAGCCTTTAGTGTATTTCTCTTTTTTTTTCATTGGTCTCACAACAACAAGCACCCTTTATGAGGAAAAACTGCTGCTTTAAAAGTTGTGCAATGTGAGATTGGTGTACACTGAAGCGGATCAGTAACACTTGCGCATGAGGTGTGAAACAGCAGTTTGCAAAACGCATAAGTGGTAGAGGAAGTGAGAGAAAACATCAGGTGGCTCCCTCGTTCGCCAAATGACTTGTCACTTTACTCACAGTGACCAATCACATGAAAGACTGAGGACCGTAAGCGCCGCCTCTGTCGTGGTACTGAAGACGTATTTTTTATGTTTCTGTCAAATTTGGATTTATTAAACATTTTAGAATATAAATAATAAATAAAATAAAAGTCATAGATAGCTGCTTTATATTGGTAGATAGCGTAGTTATAAAATTCAGAAACCTGTTATTGATTATTTCAATCGAAGTGATGAAGTCAAATTGATCAAACAGAACTGCTAGGATAGGCTACATTATAGTTTCAAAAGCGATGGCAACATACCGATTCTCTGACCGACCGGCGTTGAAAATGGGTTTCCTATGAGAAACTCCATTGTCTCTCCTATTGAAAACATCGTCGAAATGTTCAGACGTCCCCTCTGCAATAAAATAACAGGACAAACAGTGAGCTCCAAACTGCTGTGTTTCCTTTTGCTTTCACTGTCCGCCGCTGTCTCAGAGGCGCACAGCCTCCGCTCTGGTCACGTGAAAACATGCGCACAGACAGGAAGCAGACGATTTAATTCATATTTTCATCTAGGCAAATTACAAACAACATTTTTTAAGGGGAAAAAGATAACAAATAATAAAATGGTGTCAGTATCTATATTGGGAAATTAATATAGTTGTCTCCTATATGTATATGTCATTTGTTTATGAAAAGACACCAGAGGAAGCACATGGGTTCTACTTTCAGCTGGATGAGGTTAGAGCTCATTCCCGATCCGCTCCATTTACACGGTGATGTACAACTTTTGTTTTATAAACTTGTTATGAAAATGAACAGTCGGACCTGCAGAGGCGCTTAGACCAAGCCTGAAACGCTCCCCATTAACTTTTGTGTAATGTGCCAATTTCATCTGTGGGAGTTGTCACACTTTGGAGTATAAAGCAAGGAAACAGGCAGAAAATGGGTTTTATTGGTATAGATTTCACTTGCTAATATTCATACAGCTTTTAAAAAGAGCTTTATTTGAACTTGCCACAGTCTGAAAAATAAAATAAAAACAGTTAAAGTAAATGCAAATTGATTATCACTCAGAGCTTTTAGGACCTATGACTGGAAACTTCATCTATAACAGTTTTACAAACCTGTTAGACATAAGAGTTTTATAACTTCATCTGAAAAGTAACAATCAAGTATGGCTGTCATAAGTGTAGGAGTGTTTTACCACCGGACAATATAAACAATATAACTTCTGAACATTTTCAGGCCACTCATTAACATGCTTCCAGAAAAAAAAAAAAAAAAAGCTCATTGGTTGTCAAAGGGGCTTTTCTTTCTTGATCTGGAAACAAACAGTACAACATACAGTAATTAAACTAGGTCAAAGTTGACGGACATGAACTATGTGAAAGGGTGTTTCCCTTCTGGTCTAGTTGTCATGGTAATCACATTATGAAAAGAAAAATATACACTTTGTATGCAGTAGGATATACTGTTGTTGTACTGCATATTACATATTACTAATAAAGCCACAAAACAAAAACAAATCACAAAGTTGAAATACCTAAGTCAAAGTTCAAGTATTTTAAAACTGTACATGAGTACATTAACTTAATTCCACCACTTTATTATTGATTATTATGCCAACAGCTAATGAATACAAATATATTATCAATAACTAAGCATTTACTGTGTTTAGTCTATAGAAAGTACAGCATCAGCATCTAAAAAACACAGATAAATAACTGACTAGTCTTATAAAAGCAGCAGCAACCTTGTGTCTGTGATGTTGTCTGTATTACAACAGAGGAAAAACTGAAAATCTAAATTTTAAATTTGTTGCATGAAGCAGCTTCCTTTAAAAGAAGCATCTGGTGAAAGTTACCAACTTATGATTCAAGACTCTTATTAAGCATTTCTTACCTACATGTTTCTCATCGTCCATGTATTTATTTCACAAATAATCTTGTGATACACTGTCTTGTATAATTTGTTCAGGGTTTTGTTGTACATTTCTATAGATTTTTACTCATATAAGAACAAAAACAAATGTACACTTGCTATTCAGTAGTATGTACTTTATATACAGTGAATATACAGTTTGCTGTAGCGCATGTTATATATTACTGTATATTAGTGCATGTTATATTGTATGTTACATATTAGTGGGTGTAGAAGTACCTTTTGATGTGTTTTGTGCCTTTATCTGAGGGTGGACAGTGGTTAGAGAGATGACGTGCAACATTAATTGTTGGGCTGTTGAGCAAATGTCTCCTCTGTGTTTTAAATGAAAAATAAATAAAAAGCACATTTCCCCCCCAAATAGTAGTTAAATGTAACCACTAGTACTAGTTCAAAACTATTTTAACATCAAGGCAAATGTTAAAATGTCATTTTGTATGTTTGCATTATCACCACTAGGTGGAAGCATCTCATCTAGACGGACCAGTTGTGAGTATCAATCGTCAGTGGTGTGATTTCTGCTGTTCCATGCAAGCAAACCTACATAACCAGCAAACAAACCATGCACAGTCAAACCACCACACCACATGATGAAACCATTATTACAGTTAAGTTGATATACAGACCTGCTCCGCATTTGTGTTTTGATTTGATCCTCATTGAGAAGTTACAGTAAGATTGATAGTGCACATAACTTCTGAAGAAAACTCAGATGTTTTGGTACAATGTGCCCAGTTGTGTTGTTAACCTCAGAACAGGTTACTACATAATAATCATAAATTAACAGGCCTAATGGTAGTAATGCCTAAAGAGTGGTGTGAAACCAGCAGTTATTGATTTCATGTCTGAGCAAACACACACACACAGACAGACAGAGAGTGTCCTGTTAAATGCAACTCTTACATACATTTGTTATAAAAAAAGTAACTCCTCCTGCTGCTATAAACTCAGCAACGGTCCAACCTGAAACGTGGACGCACTTTGATTGATCCAGTCACACTAATGAGGATGTGAAGATGAAAGCCAGCGACCTTTGACTTCCTCAGTTCTCTGGCAGGCAGATACCTGCTTTTATGATCCGAGCAGCAAAATGCAAAGCGAAAGTGCTTTTCATTGTTCGCTCTCAGTTACCACTTTTCCATTATGAATCTTTTTTTCAAATACAAACGTTAATAAAGTTAAACTTTCAGATCATCTACCATTTCTGTCTGTCACTCCGAAAACAAACGTTGAGTTTAATTCACCACCACAATTCACAAGTGTATGTCAGCTAAAAACAAATATTTTCATGATTTCATTCAATTCAATTTCCATGTAACCTGGATTTTAATAAAATACATGACACAAAGTGAAGCAATTTTTTTTTGCACGTGGTGAGTTCAGTTGATCAGTGACTCAGATTAGAAAACCCAGAGGGATGCTGGGTTACAGTGTGACAGTAAGTGAGTAGGAGAAAACCAGTGTGTTATCTCTTTTGTGCAGGCTGTAGCACCCAGCAAAATGCACCAACCTAAAGCCCTCACACCATTGTTCTCACAGCAGGAGCTGTATCAAGCCTCTGTTGCCTGTGCCATTCATGTTTCTGGACAATAAACTATACATCAACAAGTGAGAGGCCTGTGGAGGAAAACATCGCTTCTTAGCATGCTCATTCATGTTTTGATAAAAAATGAGAGAACTATGTCTTGTAAGATGTTTCCAGGAGGCTCCTGTGCTCACATTGTATGTGGTTGGGGATAATATCAACACGCCTCAGTGAATTTTGTTAAAAACCTCACCTGTGCACATCTTAATCCAAAACTACCACACGATAAATGATATAACCATCCACTGCATGCATGTGTGGATGCATTTCTGTGTGTGTGTGTGTCTTTGCGCTGGTTGTAAATTGATCCCTCCTACTCTCGCTGGTTCGTTGTGCAGAGGAGGGGCGAGGAGGA